>JAMKCH010050716.1:0-52148 GCA_023653785.1 Ophioderma brevispina
ATGGGTGGATTGGACCAAACCAGAAAGACTGAGCATAGAGGTCGTGGGTTGTCAAGATTAAACATACTGGAGAAGATAGATCAAATGGCAAGTGATAGTCACATCGTAGTTGCTGGTTATCAAATAGACGACTCGCAACTTCAAAAAAATTGGGATGAAATAGAACTGATAAGGCAGTGGACAATACTACGAATAATGAAACAAAAATGTTTATTCACAACTGAGATATCCTCTGATGATCAGACTTTCTGGTTTGATCCAATACACCAATAGCTTACTATGGACCTTCTAATTTTTCTCTCCAGAGTCCCTCTTTAGCTTGCATTGGAAAGTACCACAGGTCTTTGACAAGTTTTTCAAAACTAACTTGTAACAACCAGTTCCACTATTAAAGAATTAATTTCCATTACATCATTACTAATTATTCAAGTCATGTCATGTGACAAATTATAAATTGAATTTTAATTGATTATGTTATTTTGATAGACAAAATGATACATTCGGTGAACACTGCATTATTGATTAATCAAAGTAACTGTAATATCCTAATTCCAACACAAAACTGAAGGGATGGAGAGTGAAAGAACAAAAATCCATTATTAAAGTCTGCACCAAGTTTGAAAATTGTACTTCTTGTATCATCTCAAAAAAAGTAGATTTTACACATTTCAGGTGCTAAGTATAAGGTTCAGAACCAGTTATTTAAGTTGTCTTTTTGTTGGCTTACTTTCCATTCTTCCTGTGATTGGTATTTTTCACAAACCCCATTAACCACACCAAACGATTCCCTTATTAGTTCACACGCTGTGTCGACGAAACTGCACTCAGGATTTAGATCGTTTATTAAATTAGGATCCTATTTATTTGTACAGTCACTGAAATCCAATGAAATTTGGTTTTGCCCCACAATCTACGCACACTCAGACAAAACTGAATGATATTGATTTTTTTTTTTTAAAGGAACATATCAGTGATTTGCTAAATCAGCAAATCGAAAACAATCATCAAAATCAGATGTAGCATGTACGTAACAAAGTACAGGTATCTTAACATACCATTCGCAAAATGATTGATAAGACCAGAGCAACCTAATAAGGACAGAAGCGGAAATTTTAGTCATTACTGGCTGAACGGACACTTACTACAACACGTATCGAATGGAGAATCGTTATCTTGGAACACTGCGTTTTCTTCCCTTTTCTTTTAATTCTACAGCTGGAAAAGTAAATTATGAGAATTCTACAGACTTATCCTTCACTTTGAGCTATTCCTGCAAATTTCAAATATTTTTCAAATCAAATGATAGTGTCTTTAAGGGAAATGCATGCCACTAATTGTCCAACTCAACATGAGGCAAG
Source organism: Ophioderma brevispina (assembly GCA_023653785.1). Classification (NCBI taxonomy): domain Eukaryota; kingdom Metazoa; phylum Echinodermata; class Ophiuroidea; order Amphilepidida; family Ophiodermatidae; genus Ophioderma; species Ophioderma brevispina. The sequence goes on from JAMKCH010050716.1 coordinate 1,359, forward strand.
TCAGCTGTGGTTTCTTCTTATTGCATAATAATACTAATAATTGATATTGGTGGCTTTTTCTAGCAATATCAGATATGTTAAACTTGTACTGTCACTCTCCCCTTCTGCTACTTCAGTGAGTATATTCTGATGTACCTCCAAAAGGGGAGTGTCCATAATCTGACCCATCTGACACTTTTTTCTGACACACTTATGAATTCGGAAACCCTTCACGGAATAAAGCACAAGTTTATTTTGTTAAGCTTTCCGAATTCATAAGTGTGTCAGAAAAAAAGTTTGTAAGATGGGTCAGGTTACGGAACTCCCCCCTCCATAAGCCATCCAATCTTATGAAATTATGTGAGCATGCAGTGAGCAAGTATTCATACTTCCTTCATCCGGACTTGAATCAAGAGCATCTGGAATGTTGAAATCACTTCCCTCTGCTTGTGGACCTGTTTCTAATGCAGCGGGTGGAGTTGGTGTCGTAGCGTCGCTATCTTGGTCTGGTGATTGTTTGGTTGCTTTATAATTTTCATCCCCAGTGCGATCACGGTCATCACCACCATAGCGGTCGCGACTTTCACGTCCATGACGATCGTGATCTCGCTCACGATCCCGGCGGTCGTGGTCCCGTTCCCGACGGTCCTGATCCCGATCCCGACGGTCGTAATCCCGATCCCGACGGTCATGATCCCGTTCTCGGTCCCGACGGTCGTTATATCTTTCTCGGCCCTCACCGCCATATTGATCCCTATCGTGCCTGTCATAGTGGTCACGACCTTCGTGGCGATCACGACCATCATAGCGGTCACGGCCATCATAGCGGTCACGGCCGTCGTAGCGATCACGACCATCTCGATCACGGTCATATCGGTCCCGTTGGTCCCGATCACGATTATCGCCATAGCGGTCAAATGCCCTATCAAAATCATCATCGTAATTCTCACCACCAGACCGTGCGTGTGAAATGTTAACCCCACTACCAGCAGAGCGCACTGAGCTTGTGCGACTCAGATCTGTGAAATGTGAATAAGCAAACAGAGCAAAAAGAAAGAAAGTGCAGTGTTAGAAGAGGAACAGAAAAGAACCTTTCACCAAAATTGTTAAAATTTTAAGCACAAAAATATTCCCACATCCACATATACCAGAATGCAAATGATATTTTATGGACTTACTGTCTATGTCTGAGTGACCCCAAGATGTAAACATTACCATGTAAAATAATAAATTAGGCAAAATGTCAGTGAAAATAGTAATTGACCTTTAAAACATGAGAAATGCTGTACCTTTTGTGGTCATACCACAGTTAGCATGCATATTCAAAATGTATTTTTTTCACATCTTTTCATTTAGAACTTTTCATTTGTGGAAGCATTTTTCCAGTAGGCTAGCAGGCAGATCTCATAGCATTCATAAAGGTGACGCACCCCTGGGAAGTATATAATTTTTCCTATATAAATTCTCTAATATTATAAAAATCAGTTTTATGCGTGTTCTCACAGCTAGTATGTGCACCTTTTCTTGAAAATGAATTAAATGTCATCTCCTTTTTCCCTTAAATACCAGTGACCAACAGATGTACACCACGTTCCATTGACTCCAGCAAATAATGGCACTATTGATAAGTAAATCCGCTTGGTATGCAGAGGACCAAACACTTCAGATTCCCTTTTCATCTGGAACTGCAGAGCCAATGTTATTGTCCATGACATTGAAGCCTTTCAGCTCCTGATTTAGATTGAGCTACAGCCTCGCTCACAATTAACCTTGAGCTTCTTCTGTGAGTTCAATAACCGTGTATTTCATCACTTATTCAAAAAGAAAATGAAGATGAACAAAAATCACGAACAAATGCTTCTTGGCAAGCTGTGACCTAACACCTTGGTGCAGAATCAAGACCCATAACTTAATCATGTCAATGCAGGACCTCTTTTCTATTCAATTTAATTAAAAGTTTGTTTGACACTGGTTTACCGGCATTTCACACAGATTTTTGATTTCTGCTAGTAATAATGCGGTAAATTGAATAGAAATGGGGTTATACGGCAAATTACAGGTTTGGTTCTGCACAAAGATGTTAGGCCACAGTTTGCCAAACAACTTTACCCCCATGAGTTTTGTTCACCTTTGTTTCCCTTTCGAATAAATAATGAAACACAGGATCAAAGTTAATTGAACACGCAGTAAAACCTCTAACTTTATTTATTCGTGAAAGTGGACAGGTAATTTGTGTTCCACATCACGAAAAATAGTTTAATCTAAATCGGGGTGGTGTTATAACACCTAGAATCTCTTCAGCTGCATGGATAATAACAATGGCTCTGCAGTTCCAGATGAAAAAGGAATCTGAAGTGTTTGGTCCTCTGCATACCGAGTGGATTTGCTGGAGGCAATGAATCATGATGTGCATCCGTTGGTCACTGTTATTCAGGGCAAAAATTGAGATGGCATTTAATTCATTTTCTAGAAAATGTGCAAACACTGATTTCTATCATTTTAGAAAAAATTATTTTGAAGAATTATGTACTTCCCAGGGGTGCGCCACCTTAGTCCTTATCCGAGCATCTTTTGCGCTTTGGCCTCATGGCTAACAGGTCTTTCACTATAGCTTTCTATTTCCAAGCGAGTTCATGCTTTTCTGTTCAGTTGCTCTATCCTAACAAATTATATTTCTGGTGGTTTGCCAAAATGTTAATTTCCAAATTTTCTCCAGCTCTGAAAAAGCATTTCTCTATTTTACAGTTATACTTATAAATAAAACATCTTTTTAAATGAAGTCTAATCTTGCTATTTTTTGAAGATGGGAGAGGCAAACTGGGTAAACAATATTTTTTTTTGGGGGGGGGGGAATGCCACCCTATCACACTTGTACCACCACTACAAAGCTAACATGTTTAAAGGTTGTGAATTCTTGATATTTGTTTTCTAAGCAAAACAAGAAGAATATGTTATACATATCTATACAATGCAATGATAAAACCAAGGTAAATACAGTATCATAAGTTTCCATTTTAAAGACAATATGGAAATTAATAATAAGATGAATTTGTCAATATATATTTCAATCAACCATCATTTCAGTCACACACTAATTATTAACATGGTCTGAGGCAAGTATGAATGAAGGCTCTACAAGTAAAAAAAAATCACATAATTCCACCTAAGAGATATCATGAAGGTATACAATGCTTTCCTGCACTTGATAATGATAAATTGTGAATAGCATAAATACACAGCACAGAGGCACATACTACCGACTAAGGGGTAATTTCGCAACATTACTTCTAACATTGAAATCTTGATATGATCAAACTTGGCAGGTCTGTAGGCCCGCTGTATTTGCTTTGGGCCTGGTATCTGATGCATCATGTTTTCCTTGTTTCTTTTGTCAAAATGGGTATGACATCTTTCCCACACATTGCAGATGTAATATTAGCATGCAGGGAAAGAGGTAGATATCACTGGTTGAAAGGATAATATTTATATAGATAGAGGGAGGGATTGGGGATTCTGCTAGAGTTTAAAACTTGGTTTTCGTAGACTTGCCTAAGCATTGTCAGGCATAAGGATTTTTCACTCTTTTCTACAAATAGGTAAAGGCCACTCTTGCTTCAATGAGATTATGGCCCAAAATTATGTTCCAGGATCATATGGTCCTGGAGAATATGGTCCTTGAGAATATGGTCCTGGAGAATATGGTCCTGGAGCATAAATAATCTGGAAAAATATTCTAAGTCAAATATGCTCCAGGAGCATATTTGATTATACTCCTAGAACATAAATAATCTGGACCGATATTTTACGTCATGCTGAATATGCTCCTGGAGCATATTTGAATGCACATGTGGTCCAGGAGCATATTGCAAATATGCTCCTGGAGCAGTGGAGAAATATTTTAAGTCAAATACTGCTCCAGGAGCATATTTGCCATATGCTTCTGGAGCATGTGCTTTCAAATTCGACTTAGAATTATTTCTCCAGATTATTTATGGTCCTGGACCATATGGTCCTGGAGCATAATTTTGGGCCAAAATCTCATAGAAGACCCACTTTGGGTACTAAGGTCTACTTTCTGGTATAGTGTATATTTTAAAGGAAACAATCATTCCTTATCCCCTGAATACTTCCTATCTTCCATAGAGCATTTTGATTGGCCAATTACATCATAATATCCATTTTAATAACCATTTGAAAAGCAGCTTCCAAATATTGAATTAGGGATTCAAACATGTTATAGAGTGGTTCATCACAAATCAACAATGATGCATCCACGTATTTTTATCCCACGAGGGCGGCTAAAGCCCGCCCGAGCGGGATAAACATACGCGGACGCATCGGATGCAGAGTTGTTGATTTGTGATGAAACACTCTGTAACAAGTTTGAATCCCATTCAACAACGAAAATCTTTATGAAAACTTATTAATATCGTGTATAGAGGAACATATTTATTCTCACTTATAACACTATAATGTTCCCAGTTCAACAAAAGCTTTCCTAGACTTAATTTTTGGAAAAACGATAGTTTTGGTTTGTTTGTTGCTTTGCAGTGTGCACCTGGTGTACTTGTGCGTACTCAAAGAGTTCTAAACCTGACGAACAGCACGTCGACTTAAGCGTACCGCGTAAATGCACTTCCGTGAACACTGCGCCAGGTGTGACATGCTAATTTGCATATCAACTGTGGGTTGATAACAAATCAACAACGGTACGCTCCTGTACAAAGAGATACAGTGAGTTGTTAAACCTCTAGTCAACTTTTAACTTTACTACCATTGGTCACAATAGAACCTACATTTTAAGCCAATTGGTAACATGGTAAGAATGTAGGTTTGGCAGATGATTTCAACTGGTAATTGAAATGAATACATGAAATAATTAGCAAATCAGAAATGCTATATGGAAGATAGCATAGTGCTGGGGGTGGTTAAAAAGCCATGATAAAATTATGACTTGGAGAGGCACAATAAAAACCTTGATAGGTGTTGAGAGTACTATGTTTTACCGAGGAAGGGGAGGGGGGTAGGATGAGGGGTAAATATTTTTCTATTTATAGCTTATTTCTTGCCCTCATTTGATTCTTGTTCCTCCAACTCAATAAAAAATAAGGATATTGTAAGGCAAAAAAAAAGCATCTCAGAAGAAAATTTAAAACTCGTAAGCAAAATGTGTTTTTTTTTTAAATTGTATTTTGGACCCCACCTTTTGAAGGACCTCATTTTTATGATGACTTAAGAAAAAAAAAAGAAAAAGGAAAAAAAAAAAATAAGAAAAAGAACACTTGTAAGTCCCCCCCCAAAAAAAAAGTGAGCCAAATGGTTTCATGAGACAAATTTTTATTTTTTTGGGCCTAATCAAAATGAGAATCTTGATCAGAGGGTAAGAAATTAGAATAACCATTAAATACTTGGATTTGGGTTGGAGAAAACAACAATAGATATGATTTCATGACTATAATTATTTTCAAAGTGATCCTTTGATTTCTATTTTCAAAGGATATCATGTTGAGGACTCACCTGACTGTGTGTTAGTATTATCAAAGGTGCGCTCATTGTCAGACTGGGACTGCACTGAACTACCACGACTCAGTTCTGATCAGTGTGTGCAGCCAGACACAATGTGAGAGCACATAGAACGCACATGCACATGTGAACAAATAATTAACCCATGTACACGGGAAAATGCAGATGAGGTAATGCACCCATCCGATAATGCAACCACCCATCCAATAATGCACCCATTAGATAATGCACCCATCAGATAATGCACCCATCAGGTAATGCACAATCACATAATAAAGTCATAATGCATTATTGGATAGTGCATATCACATAATGCACATCAGTAATGCACATTAGATAATACAAATCAAATATTGCACATCAGAGAATGAATGCACATTAGATAATGTATATCAAATAATGCACATTGGATAATGCATATACATTAGATAATCCACATCAGATAAAACAAATTGCAAATTGTGCATCATTTTGTGTAAAATTAGCATTGCACAATCAGAAACAATTCCCATTATGTATTTTACGTTTGTGTGCATCATCAATTTATTCACATGGTAAAGTGCATATCACAATGTTTGCACATAAATCAATTTTGCACATGTGCATATGACGTAGTAGTAGTAGTATGTGTGTTAGAAGCAAGTGCAACACAAAGAACACAAAACCAGCCAGCGTATAAAGCAATATGATAAAGAAAGAAAAAACAAGATAAATAAACATAATTAGTGCCATTGATGAGGCTAGTGTTATGCGTAGCTCACAAAATCATATAAGTGATAATACAAAACAGAATCATTTTGTTGATGAATGCATGAAAAAACAGAATTAGAAAAAAAAGTTGTGAAGCGAATATTGCAGAAAAAACCGATAAAAAGATGTAGATAATTGCGATAGCTGTCAAATCAAAGTTACACAATGACGCACACATGTTGACTTTTCAGTTTGATGATCGTGATACATTGAACCGTACACTTAAGACTGCAGGAAGTTAAAGCACTTTGGCTGTAGTTTTTCTCAATTTTCTAAAATCTACCAACAATTTCTTGAAAGTAACAACCTGAGATGTTTCAATGGAAGTCATGCTTCACAGCAGACTGTAGTTGTCACTTTTAATAAATACCGCTAAAAAGTGAATCTCAATCTATTCATATTTTGAAATGGCTTTAAGGGGGATTCAGATATTTTGTGGGAATTAGGGCATCTTCAATTTTTTTTGACATATCAAAAATACTAACTTATGTTTTGTAACTTATACATAATCAGGGGCGGATCCAGGATTTCTCAATAGAGGGGGCGCCCAATAGACCAGTTAACATCCTACGTCACTTTCTTTTGTTGACTGCCAATCCATGCCTGCCAATCGTTATGGCCCATAGTATTAAAACTCTAACAGATACAATTGCCCAGTGTGTAACAGTCAGGCCGACCTAGTTCAAGATACCAGGCTCTAACATGTTTACAAACATTGCTGTTAACTGGTCTATTTTCCGACCCATGTCTTTTTCCCGGTTGGTTTTGAAAATATTTGTGACTAGCTCAGCCTAGCAAGGGGGGACACACTGCGACCACTGGGCGCCCACAAAACTAGATCTACACGGCGCCCGACACCCTGTACCGTATTCTTAGAGATCTACAGGGCGCCCTATTCATAAAAAATGGATTTTTATAGATCTACAATGCGCCCAGCGCTCTATACTGTGACCACTGGGCGCCCACAAAGCTAGATCTACATGGTGCCCGACTCCCTGTACCATCATTCTTAGAGATCTACAGGGCGCCCTATTCATAAAAAATGGATTTTTATAGATCTACAATGCACCTAGCGCTCTATGCAGCGCCCGGCACCCTGTGCTCTGCAAAAAATAGAGGGGGCACGCACCGGGGGGCACCCCCTCTAAATCCGCCCCTGATAATTTTTCCTCTCAGAGCTCTCTCTCAAAACATAGAATTCTATAACTTTGCCAATTTTCTTTTTACAAATTTCTTGAAATTTAATGAACAAAATCAAAATTTCCTAACTTCCTAACTTTCTCCAACCTACGCCAAACCATTAAAAAGTGATTTTTGATTCAATAAACTTCATGTAATATCTACTGTTTCCTAGAAATGAAAAAAAAAGAAAATTTAGAAGAACTACAGCGTAATGGCTTCACATGCAATAAAGCCCTATACATATCTTTTTCAACAGTCTATGAATAAAATGCAGCAGTTAAAAATAACTCATTACATACAATTTCTTAATAATGAACAAATTACATGAGTGACAAAATTTTAAAGCAACTTAGACGCATTGTCCTTAAATCAAAAGTCTGAATTTAAAGCATTTTACCAAATTTTGAAACAGATTACGGATGAAACATCAACATAACACAACGGAGCATGCAACAAATGACAATGAAAGGAACACACCATCACATAAAACAGTCCAGGAATATTTGTAATGAAGAAAACTGATGTTAACAGGCTTGCCTAAATTTGAATTTGTTTGCCCGGAAGGTAAGATCATTAATTTCCCTTGTGAGGGTATTATTTATGGAGCTATATAGTAATCAAATATAAGTTAAAGGTATATTTCGTGATCCTAGCACCTCATTTTTTGTTGATGGTTCACTATATCCTAGAGAAAAGGCTATATCCAAAATTTCAGTTGATTCTGACAGTCTTCTGATGGTGCGTTTTAATGTTATGGCCAATGGTCTGTATCACGGTGCCCCATAGGCCACTGTGTTGTAACATCTGTCCGAGAAAATACAAAATTACAATTTTTTTCCAGAGTAGATCAAATTTGCATGTAAGATTAGTCACACATACTATTCTTTTTACCAAATGTTCACATTTATATAAAATCTCAACTTTTTTAGGTAAGTTGGGGGATGAGGCTGTGGGTCATGAAATGCTGCTTTAAGTGGTCAAAGATTTAAAAACAGACACATTTTTGCTATTTCTTACTGAAAACCTTTGCTTGTTCTGGGGTAAATGTGCATTATCAGTATGTCAATTAAAAGAAATTACCAGTAAAAGGCACAAGCACTGATTTGCTAAATCATAAAATAAATAAAAAAATAAAACAAAATCTGATTTGGGCAAATTTGTGGAGTGAATAAGTGGTCTTACACATTCTGTAAGTGGTAAAATTGAAAGCACCCTAATAAGGGTCCGATTGACATTTGAGTCAAATTGGATTTAAATGTCTGGCAATTTCAGTTGCATGCAACTGAATGGGGCTTCACCTTTGTATTGCTGCTATCAAGTTTTCATGTTTTGTGGGAGAGCATGGCCTAGCGGTTAGGGTGCTTGCCTGTGGCGCAAATTTATCATAAAATCCCGGATTCGAATCCTGGCAGGGTCAGTTGCTAGGATTTATTCGGGTGCTTAATTCTGGATTTGATCTTTATACGAGCTATTGATTAAATACAGAATACCGCTCTCCTCCATGGTTCACTTCAAATTGGCAAATGAATCATGAATGTATCTTGTCCTTCGGAGGGGACGTTAAGCCGTTGGTCCCTATGTGTACAGAGAGTCACAACTGTACATGTACATCGCAGTCAGTGTCGAATAAGAGTAGGGTGTAAACCCCTGACTGTTTCTTAATCCGCCCCCAGTCTCAAAAAAAGCGGGCCATGTTAGGAGTGTCCATATCATGGATACACGCGGCCCCGGATTCAGCTTGAATAAATCCTGACACCACCACAAGCCATTACCAATGACTTGTGGATATTATGCTAAGAAGAAGTTTTCATATGAAAAAAGGACATAATTTTTGTCCTTATCTTTCACTTTCAAGGTATTTCTAGAAAACTGAAATGTTTTCTTGCTCTTGTAGAATCACAACCTTTATTTCATTGATCTATTCACTAGTTTCATCATATTACAGTCAAAATAAATAAGAAATACAAACCAAAGCAGACACAATGTCTGTGTGACGTAAGTTTGCACATTTTGATTACTGGAAAAATTAAAGCGCTTGCATGAATTTACTGGGGGAAAAAAGCCACCAATTAAGTTACAGCATACATGCATACAAATTTTTGTGCATCAATATGAAGAGAACCGAGATCTTCCAAAAGGCCTCTTTTTCTCAGTGTCGGCAGGTGCATGGGAACCTTGTCCTTCACAAAACCCAACTGAAAGGATACTACACTGAGGCCGCTATCATGTATGAAATAGATTTGTACATATAGAGCTCACAAAGAGATTTCACATATCAGATGTCCCTAAAATATCAAAAGTACTGATTTTTGCCCTGATGCAAAGCTTTCCATAAAAATACCCCCATCTGAAAGGATTAAGCTGAGATATGATTCTTTGGTACAAAAATTGTGAAATTTCTAATTTCGTATAGGAGCAAATACGAAATTCAGCCTAAGTTTTATATTGAAATATAAGCAGATTTTTCCATTTTTTTTCCCAAAAATTTCAAAATAATGCATCTTTATTACCATAATATTCAAAATCAGCATGCCAAGCCTAGTCTTTGGTCAATGGATTTTGAGATGGCTTCCCAAATGACCACAGGTAATTTGGGAAGCCATCTTAAAAAGCCAATGACTTACGTGTTATAACCTATACAAAATCGACTAGGGTTGAAAGTGTTAAGGACAAATCCAACACTCAGAGAGGCCAATGCGGGGCCTCAATTTTCTTACTGACTGGACAAATCTAGTAGGATTTCCTGCATGATGTAATATAAGACAGATTTTTCAATTCCGATCAATGCTAATGTGATGGTACGCTCAGACAGTTTGAGCTGGCTATTTCAGGTCAAAACCAAACTATTTGAAGCAGCATTGTTAAATTGTTAGCAGAAAGAAAAACTGTCAGTACTTTTCTGTGACACTGGGGGTCTTTAAAGGTACTATTCACATAATATTCAAAATTCACAGCTTTAAGGTGGGCAACCCGATCATGCTCCGATTTTTCCTATGACGTTTTCTCCCTTGCATGGAAGCACATCTCCAAAAAAATCTGATTACAAATTTTGAGGTAAATGTTAAGCTGGTTGTTATTTTACAAACATTTTTAACAGTGAACATAAGTGACCTAATGCCCTGACCCTAAAATATGCAGTTTTATCCTTATTAGGTTACTTTGTCTCTTTTTCTTTTTTGGGTACTAGTTACAAAATAACAAATCTGAAATTTGATGATTAAATTTACTTTTTTTTTCTTTGCTGTAGACTTTCTAAGATTTCATACCATGTTTTATGCAACCAACAGAATGTGTGTCATCTCAGAAAACACCAAAATAGACAGATGTATTGGCTATATATTTTTAAAATTTTTGCTAATTTAACTTTTTGGAGACACCCTAAAAATAATTTTGCCAGGGCACTTTTCACATTTTATTAAAGGTGCAACGAGAGATTTAAAGTCATCTATATTTTCTGTGATATGTAGTGATTTCATATAGATTAGACGCTCAGTAGATTCCCTACCTTTTCCCTACCTTTTAAAATGAAAACAAAAGGTGATTTGTATTATAAGCTTATATTTCAATAGAAAACATAGGCTGAATTTCGTATTTGCTCCTATACGAAATTAAAAATTCACCATTTTTGTAATCCTTACAGATAGGGATATTTAAGCTTTACACCAGTTCCAAAATCAGAATTTTCACATTTTTTTTGGACACCTGTTATTTGAAATCTCTCGTGCACCTTTACGTAAGGCCGACCAGTTGGCACAAAGTTTATATTCTGTTCTTCCATTGATAAATTCATGCTTGGAAATTCCTTATTTTGAATATTAAACATGAGTGAATAAACAGGCTGCTTTGAATGTGACCATCCATAACCTCTGTGAACAAGATATTCACAAATAACGCTAATGACACCACCGTCACACACGTACAAGTGCTGCGGGGTTTGATCGTGTGATAAATGCCGCAAGCGATTCACACTTAATTCTCCTTTGGATAACTTCTTCACAAAATACTGCATCATTCACACTGGCAAAAGTCATTGACAACTACTAAACTTTGTTGTCAATGACTTCTGCCAGTGACAGACTTTCTAAGATGTCATACCATGTTTTATGCAACCAACAGAATGTATGTGTGTCATTTCAGAAAACACCAAATATACAGATGTATTGGCTAACAGAGCTGTAAAGACCTGAACATCTCCTCAGTGACAGCAGCAGGACACCTGGCACAGGACAAGAAGTTATGGCGACAAATAATCTTTGGGAAGCCATCTCCGGGACCCACCTCGGCCACCTCGGGAGGAAGGCTTTAAGTCAAGTAAGTCATTGGCTATATATTTTTAACATTTTTTGCTAATTTAACTTTTTGGAGACACCCTAAATTATGTATTGTATAAATTATGCTTATATTTCAATAGAAAACAAAGGCTGAATTTTGTATTTGCTCCTATACAAAATTATAAATTTCACCATTTTTGTACCAAAGAAACAGTTCTCAGCTTAATCCTTACTAGTCAGCCTCTCAGACATAAACGGATGGGAAAGGGTGTTCACTTTATGTTTGAAGTGGTTTCTAGATTAAAATTTTCCGGGGAACACGATCCCACCGGCCGTTTTTGAAAAAATGTGCCCAAAGTGCTTTTTCCGGGGTGCTCCCATTTTGGAGGTCGAAATTAATTTTTCAGTATCCTGTGGCCAATTATTTTAATTTTGGTGTGCATTTATATGTTTTCAGCCATGACAAATCGATTGGAATCATTTTCAAAATCCAAAATGGCTGCCGCATGCCTGAAAATTCAAAATGGCGCCCAAAATTACACTTTCTAACTAAATGAGAATATGACTCTGTATTAGCAGTTATAATGGTTTTAGTGTCATTTAGAGTGTTTGGGTACAAGAATCCATTTTTGGTCATTTCAAAATTCAAAATGGCCGTCAAATACAAGAAAATCCAAAATGGCTGCCATGAAATGACGCATAATTTGGCCAAAGTATAGTTATAGCATAATACACCACAATCATTTGAACTTACGTATATGTTTTCTATCTCTCTAGATACTTCTTGACATTTCCAGCAAATTACAACAGTTTTTGAATATCCAAAATGGCTGCCGTTTACCTCAAAATTCAAAATGGCGTCCAAAATGTCACTTTTTTGACCAAATGATCATTTTACAGATCAGTTGATGCCAATTGATTAAGCTTGCCCTCTGCAGTTGTAGCCCAATTAATAGTTTGACCCCTCAGTACAGTGTCTTTCGTGCGCGAGTACTAGCCTCCGGGTGACGAACACTCATGAAATGTATATGGGTGTAAGGCTGGCGCTTCCTAACTCGGGCATTCAATGACAGAGGACGTGAAAACAATGGAGTCTTTGGGTGAGAGACATCCGAATTGCCCAAAAAAAGTGGTTATCGGGTGACAATTTTGCTAAATCTTCCTAAAAAGTGGGGTCTGTGGGTGAAAGTTTTGAAAAATTTCTGAAAAATAGAGGTCTTTGGGCAAAATATTTCAAAGTTTCCCCTTATAAAAAAAATTGGGGTCTTTCGGTGACAGTGGTAAGATTTGCCAAAAATGAGGTCTTTGGGGGACAACGATGCTGAAAATGTGGGTCTTAAGAGCCTTACATAGGCCTACGCGTCACCTCCAAAGTGGGAGTATGCCACCAGGTGTAGCTCAAGTTTGACCCCTCAGTACAGTGTCTTTCGTGCGCGAGTGCTTCTCGGTGCATGGGGGACACTCACATGAAATTTATATCGGTGTTGTTTGTTAAGGCTGGCGTTTCTTAAACTAGAGGGGTGGATCCAGGATTTCTCACATAGAGGGGGCGCCAAATTTTCAGGGCGCCCACAAAGCTAGATTACACGGCACCGACGCCATGTAACCGTCATTCTTAGATATCTACAGGGCGCTCTGTGTGTTAAAAAGTCATTTGATTAGATCTTACTGTGTTGCCGGCGCTCTAATGCGGAGCCCGTGCTCTGCTAAAGATAGAGGGGGGCGGCGCCGGGGGCGCCCCCCTCTAAATCCCCCCTGCTCAGGGAACGTCAAGTGACAGAGGATGTTTTAAACGAGGGTCTTTGGGGAGAGATAATTCAAATTGCCCCCAAAAATAGGAGTTTTTGGGTGACATTTTGTTATCTTCCCAAATATGGTGTCTTTGGGTGAAAGTTTTGCACAATTTTCTAAAAATAGAGGTTCTGTGGCAAAACAAATTTTCAAAATATTCCAAAAAAATTGGGTTTTCTTGTGTAAGGTGGCTAAGATTGCAAAAAAGGGGCTGGCTGAACCTTTTTAAAATGGAGATTGGGAGTGACAACGATGCTGAAATGTGGGTCTATAGTCGATGGGCCATGTCCTTCTATGTGTTGTTTTGTAGTCCCAATCGGGGGGCTAAGGGAAAAACAAAGTGTAATTCATAATAAATTATTCGATACATAACTGTTGTTCCCGACCTAAAACTGGCACATATTCGTAAAAAATATATAAAATGTCACTTCAATTTCATTTCCCCTATATTTCAGTTGATAGTGGATACACATAGAACTTCAGCAAACAATGCAGTTAAAGATATTCAATCACGGCCCGGTATGCGTTTTTGTAGAAAAACACTTCAAATTCCCTTTCATATGGGAGTGCAGACCATGGTTATATTGTCGCGCAGTGAAGAGATTTCAGCTGTTAAGCTCTCCAATTTAGACGGAGTACTTTTCAAGGACAAAATACTTAAACTCATTCACAAATAAATAAAAAAATTGAGCTTCTATAGGGGCGTGTTCAATTAACTTTGGCCATGTTTTCATCATTTATGCGAAAAGGAAGAAACAATGAACAAACATCATAAGAGCATGTTGCTGGGCAAGCTTTGACCCAACATCTTTGTGCGAAACCAAAATCCGTAACTTATTGCTTAACTTCATTTCTATCAATTTACCGCCGTTTTCAGAAGAAAATTTGTTGTCAACGACCTAATATTATAATGTACACTGGTTGGTTATTGTGGAGATAGGACGGGTATTTGTCACTCAACCCAATAGTGGACTGTGTGTGGGGAGGTGGTGGTAAAACACTGGCTTGGCTATAACAAGCCCTACATACCCGTCCCATTGTAATTTCTTAGCTCATGGTTTGCTGAAGTTATACATATCCAGTGGTCTCTGATATTGGAAAAAAAATTTGATGGTGACATTTTATATATTTTTAAGAAAATGTGCCAGTTTTTATGTGAGGGGGGGGAACAGACAGTTATGTGATAGTCATAATTATTATGAATTTACACTTGGTTTTCCCTTAGCCCCCAGGATGGGGACTACGAATTGGTATATACCGTTGCGTTATTTGGTACACGTCCCATGGTCTATTAAGAGCCGAATAGGCCCTACGCATCACCTCTGATATAAATGGCCATTTATATATATGTCCAGTACATAAAAATTGATTGCACAAGATCGTGTTTCTTGTTCCTTATAAAGCCAAAACATATTCTCAATATCAAGACCAAGTAAAGCCTGAGATGCCATTTTTGTGATCATTCAGCTTTGGCCCCCGTAAAAAGGAACAGGAAGGCGGCACTTTTCTCCGTTTCCATAACCCTAGGCAATGCGTTTGCCAAGTACAGGAAAGCTACAGGGGTTGATCTTCTGGTAGCTCCGCGTGTGTACTTCCCTACTCATTCGTAAAGCAAAGCGTTTTTGGACAAGACGGGAGTAGGTACCAAGTCCTTTGTTATGACCGGCCGCGATTCGAACGCGACCCTCCCGAATGTGAGGCAAACGCTTTCTAACTACTGGCCACACGTCGGTTACGGACTTACCTAAAAAAGTTGAGATTTCGTATCACCTGAATCGTTGGCCTAAGTCTGTATGTGTGCCTAATCAAATTCGATCTACTCTGGAAGAAAATTTTCAATTTGTATTTTTGTCGTAAACGTGACAGAAATAACAACACAGGGCCTATGGGTCAGCGTAATACCAACATTTGCTCAAAAAATAGGTCTTTTAGTGAAATTTTCCCAACAAAAATTGGGTCTTTGGATGTTATGAGCAAATGTGTGTTATTCACGCTGCCCTGTGTTGTTGAATATGCACGTATGATTAGGCACACACAACCTTATTTACTTAGACCAACGGTTCAGTTGATATAAAATTCTCAAAACGTTTTGAGGTAAAGCGGGGGACGAGGCTGAGGGGAATCACCAACATGAACTTTAGAGGTTTATACTTGTTCATTGATATTGAGAATTAGTGTTTGGCTTTATATTAATATAGGAACAAGAAAACCATCCCGTGGATCATTTAAGTATGGAATATATAAAATTGCCAGGGTAATATCAGTGAGGACAACACCCGGGCACAACTCGAAGACCCTATTTAAAAAAAGGTTCACCCAAAGACCCATTTTTGGCAAATCTACCATGTCAACGGAAAAGAAGACC
Organism: Ophioderma brevispina; assembly: GCA_023653785.1. Lineage (NCBI taxonomy): Eukaryota > Metazoa > Echinodermata > Ophiuroidea > Amphilepidida > Ophiodermatidae > Ophioderma > Ophioderma brevispina. The sequence goes on from JAMKCH010050716.1 coordinate 17,220, forward strand.
CCAATTTGGGGGGGGGGGGAATTTTGGAAATATGTGACTACACTCAACACCTCAAGTTGTCGGGGAACTTTGAATTTCAATATATTACGTAAAGTATGCATGGAAACAAGAAATAAAAAGAAATTTAACCCCATTTTCCCTTATAAAATTGAATGATACAACCCAATTTACCACATGAGAGGTATCATTGTAAAGCTGATAATATGGGCTTTTGCTGCAAACAAATCTTCAATTGAACCTTGAGCGGACAATGGCAGCCTTTTGATTGCTGATGGGCACATATTTTGCCCAAAGACCTATTGATTTTCAGAAAATTTGCAAAACATTCACCACACAAGACTCCATTTTTGGGAAAAGGATTTTTAGACAAATTGTCACCCAAAAACCACTTGTTTGGGCAATTCGGATGTCTCTGCTCAAAGACCCATATTTTTCACGTCTCTGTCACTGAATGCCCGAGTTAGGAGAGCGCCGCCTTCACCCATATACATTTCATATGTGAGTGTCGTCACCGGGAGGCTAGTACTCGCGGACGAAAGACACTTTACTGATGGGTCAAACTATTAATTGGGCAACAACTGCAGAGGGCAAGCTTAATCAATTGGCATCAACTGAACCGTGAAATGATCATTTGGTCAAAAAAGTGACATTTTGGACGCCATTTTGAATTTTGAGGTAAACGGCAGCCATTTTGGATGTTCAAAAACTGTTGTAATTTGCTGGATATGTCAAGAAGTATCTAGAGAGATAGAAAACATACACTTAAGTTCAAACGATTGGTGGTGTATTATGCCATAACTATACTTTGGCCAAATTATGCGTCATTTCATGGCAGCCATTTTGGATTTTGTTGTATTTGACGGCCATTTTGAATTTTGAAAACGACAAAAATGTATTCTTTGTACCCAAACACATCTAAATTGACACTAAAATCATTATAACTGCTAATACACAGTGTCATATTCTCATTTAGTTAGAAAGTGTAATTTTGGGCGCCATTTTGAATTTTCAGGCACACAGCAGCCATTTTGGATTTTGAAAATGATTGCAATCGATTTGTCATGGCTGAAAACATATAATGCACACCAAAATTACAATACTTGGCAACAGAATGACTTGAATGAAAAATTAATTTCGACCCCCAAAATGGAGCACCCCCGGAAAAAAGCACTTTGGGCACATATTTTTCAAAAACGGCCGGTGGCATCGTGTTCCCCGGAAAATTTTAGTCTAGAAACCACTTCAAACATAAAGTGAACACCCTTTCCCATCCGTTTATGTCTGAGAGGCTGACTATACAGATAGGGATATTTTTGATATAACTTTACACCAGTGCCAAATTCAGAATTTTCACATTTGTTTGGGACACCTGTTATTTGAAATCTCTCGTTGCACCTTTAAGAGGACAAGTTGGCACAAAGTTATCTTCTGTTCATCCATTGATAAATTCATGCTTGGAAATTCTGCTGAGAAGTTTGATGTTGTTCACCAATTCACCAAAAGTTTTGAGAAACTCAAACCAAAATAGGTCAGGCTATTCTAAGGCAATATAAAACCATAAATCAACTTGACTTCTACAAGTATCAGTATCATCAGCCTCCCCTGGCTTAAAGGTGGTCAGTGTCTATTTTAATACCAACTGCAGACTCTTGAAAAACTTGTTTTTCTCCCACATCCCACAACTCTACCCCATAGCCATAGCCACTTCAATGCCCTGCATGCATGTGTAAACAAGTCTGAAACTGTGCGTCGCTAGTGACGCACAGAGCAGCATGTTTGTCTTCTTGACTTTTACAAAACTGTCAAGTTTGTTCCGAAAGTTTCAATTTTATTCCGGCTAATTGATAATGTATTGTGTTTGATCATGTTCCCAATTCATATAGCCACCTACATCAAATCATGCACAGAGTGGTATATTATTTGTCTCCTTGACTTTTACAAAACTGTCAAGTTTGTTCTGAAAGTTTCAATTTTATTCCGGCTAATTGATAATGTATTGTGTTTGATCATGTTCCCAATTCATATAGCCACCTACATCAAATCGCTTTCACTTACTAATCTCAATTCCTCAAGTATAATATAATGTGATTAGTGGTCAAATTGATGGCAATTTCTAGGTTACAAAATGTCTTGAGAGCTGCTGCGGCTCATTAATGACCTACTCGAGATGACGTTCACATGACAGCAAACATTTAATAGAACAGTTTTTTCTCATTCTAAATTTGAAAGCCCACTTGATTGACTGACAACAATAGGGGTGATGACTTCATTTTAAGCAGAACATCAAGACCTATACTTTATGCTAATTCTGAACCAAATGTTAATTCAGAGGGATACTTGAATGGTGACAGAAGAGACTGCTTAGACGAAAACCATATGAATTAAAGATAATTTCATACATGTATAAAAAATACATGACAGTAAGCAATAATCCTGATATTAAGTAAATTTTTCCCGAGACATCTTTTCCTGACAAGCTTTCTCATCCCTTATGCAGTCCTCCTATCATTTTTCCTGTGAAGTCTACAGACAATGATTCAGACCTGACACACTCACACACACACTGCTAGCAGTGCACGCAAACAACATTCATGTACGCATATTTCAATTAAACTCGCATGGGATGGACAAACATCGAATGACTAGTCGTCCCCATCAGTTGGTAAATCCAAGGGTCATACTATAGATTGAGCCAAATCGGACCAAAAAATAAGAATTCTCAATCAACCGGCTGAATTTCGGTCTCTTGGGGTCTTTTAGCTGATTTTTTTCACTCACAGCTCGGTATAAATTTGGAAGGACAATATGAAACTGATATTCTGAGCAAAATTTCTGTTAAAAAATTAACTTGAAAATACCTAGGTAACATTAACTGCCTTGTGCCTGGGACTCTGCTGTTTCTATGTGGCAACTTTGTTCCTTCCCTAGATTATGTCCATGACTGCATAATTCATAAAACCCAACTCTAGCTATTTAATTACCTGCCATCCTCAGTGACGATAAAGAGTCCTCTATTGAAGATCCCTCTATATTCGGAGTGTTATTAAAACCAGCTGCACTTTAGGTTCAATGCTATAATAAACTCTATACCTATCATTTGCAATTTTTTATTCAACATATTCTTCCTAATAAGTGACCCATGTCCTATACTTGGCCCCACTCGAGCAATTGTATACCAGAGGTTTTCTCAACAACACAGATTTCACTGATTGACTTTTTTTTGAAATGAAAAGTGTGTACCCTGACAAGAGCCTAATGGTGCGATTTTTTTAATATTGAGATTTTTCAAGCATCCATCCAGAATACTTAAAGACAAAATCAGTAATCGTAGTCCAAAAATAATACACCATCTTTTATATTAAAAAAGATGGAACTATTTTAATTATTTTTTTTTTTCTGATTTAAAAAAAACCCAACAAATTACATGTCAAACCCCTTAAGTAATCTGTACAAACATCACATTTTATTGGGGAACTGATGCTTCTACCTAAAGCATAATGGCAGAGCACACAACTGACAAGCCTAGGGGCTTTAGAAATGATCCATTCCCCCCTATAAATCAAAATGATGAAACTAAGGGAATCCCTGAAATGATGGATCATTATATAGACATATTTTGGAATCCAACATAAAAATTGTAAGTCAAAATCATGCACTTTATGCAGTCTTTTTGCCAATTCATATAAAAAGTCGGTCATGCTAGATTTTACAACATTCAGAAATCTCTTCATACTACTCTTGTAGAGTACTTACTGTACAAAGGGTAATTTCACATTCAAAGTGAACTAGAAATTAGGAAGCCAGCAAAAATCTTTAACAACTCATGGGCATATTATACTTCAAATCAAATTGAACACTGCAAATATCCTGGCAAAGTGTGGCAGTACTGTAAATTGTGAAACAACTAGATAATGTAAATATTGAGGGTTAAGGCAAAAAGGCCCCATCCTGCAAAGCTGCCAGGTGTTAGATTTGGGCAGGTATAACACTTAATAACAACACAACTGACAATGGCCACAATATGGTGTAGAATGATCATTCTTGCAGTAAACCCTCAATATCAAGAAATCTTTCCCCTTCTCTCCTGACGGTTTCTATTCTGCACTTTTTCGCGGTCATTTCCAGAACTGCAATAAAAACCGCACAAAAAAATCCTTAACCACAATTTAAATGAACCCAAAATCATTCACTGTAAAAGTCACAATTATCAAAGTAACACACCATAAAATACTGTAACGACGTCAAAAAATATTCTTATATTTATGGGTAGTGTAGTTTATTAAAATTAAAAGCCCACAAAAATATTTTTAGGGCATAAAGGTTTGATAGCTTCTGAAACCTCAAATTATATACGAACCACAAAATCATTCACTCTAAAAGTCACAATTTTAAAGGTAATACCACCTGAGATTGAATACCACTAAAATACAGTAACCATCAAAATATATTCCTATATTTCACAGCTGTTTGAAAGTCTCATTTATTATGACAAAACCAGAATAAAACAAAAATTATCTCCGGCGACACACTTTTAACAACTGATTTGGACTATTTAGTCCACTAACTACATTCTGTGTAAATTTTACGACATTTCATTGCGGGCAAATATGATTTTTCTTAAAAATCTAGTTTTCCACGTCTTTCTATGGAGAATGTGCATATAGAGGGTGCTATAACATACAAATCGTGACTTTTGTAGGCCTATATGACAAGATTCCCACAATGGATTTGTCTAATTTTTGCAGAGATGATAGCTTTTGCATGTCCCTACTTATATCAGTTGTCAAAATTGTGTCTCCACAACTTAAAATTGTGCTAAAAATAGAAGAGGCAATTTGTATGGGGTCAAACAGTTAGGAGCTAGCTGTAACTGACATATTATGCCATAGTTACGGCAGATTTTACCACCTTGTTATCATTTTAACCTCCTTTTTTCATCTTGTGAAATTTGTTTGTTTCACCCCGAATTTATTTTGACAAATTTCCATTAGTGACTAACACAGCACAGGTCTGCCCTACTAAAGCTAGGCATCAATATTTAGAGGATTCCAATCAGCATGGCCCCGTAATAATACCACAATCTAACATCAGATGAAAAGCTGATCCACTTTATTTGATGATATGAATGCAGAGCACAGAATATGGGTGACAAGATAAGGAAGTATCAGAGGGTATGTTGAGTCCATCCCACAATGCACCAGGTTTGGAAAATTTCACCTTAATAAGGTCATGTGATGCCATAAAAATTCCATTCTTAACACATAAAACCCCTGACTTTTACACTCATTTTAGCTCATAAAGCATTAGTATATTAATTTTTAGCATGATCATTAGATGTCTTGTGGTTCTTAAACTTCTTGAATACTTTTATCCCCTAGTACTGACATGTGTTTAGTACAGTACAGTACAGTATAGGCACATTGCAATGCATTATGGGATTGCTTTAAAACACCTTCTGGGGATGTATCCAACTAACCAACAATGCAGTTTGATACTCTAAAAGTGCTGCAGAATATGTTTAAGTACTGATTTTCCCCATTGTTTTGAATATTTTTTGTGCTGCCTTACAAGGCAAGTAAAAAAGCAATAAAATTGTAGTGGGTAAATCCACTGACATTTTGTTCTCATTTAAAATAATTTAAAAATAGGTTTCCAAATCATAATTTTTAGCTTCATTATAGTTTTTTTTACATTTATCTTATTAAACAAAAATACATTGTTTCCCGGAACACTTGTGTCAGTTCTTCTGACCAAGTATGAAGTTAATCGGTGAACACATATGGGAGAAATGGCAATTGTTAACCTTTGACTTTAATAACATATTAGGTCAAAGGTCACATAGGGGTCATCAAAGGTCACTTTGTTTACACCACATATGAAGCCTTTTTGGGCGGGTGGTTCTTCTAACCGAAGTATGAAGTTCATTCGGTACAATGGGTATGTGATAATGAAAAACTGTTAACCTTTTGTTTATGGGCCACTAGTCTCACAACAACACCTACACGCCACAGGAAAAACGTCATCGACCTCCCCATGTGTCTTCCTGCTAACCGAGCTGATATTTGGCACATGGGTGGGGAACGATGGTCTGAGGGTTGTTATCAGGGTTTCAAAGTGACCCCACAGTTCAAAGGTCATCTAGAGATCAATTTGTTTAGAAATGCCCTAAAAACAACCAAATTGGCCAAACGGACTGTTGAACCAAATATAGAACAATGCCGAGATCAAAGATCACACATGGGTGAATTGCACTAGTTAATTATACAGTATGCAGACAAAGAATGACATCAAGCATAACAGCCAAAATCTCTGTTAATGTAATAATATACTTTGGATGGCAATTACACTTGCTTGTTTAACCCGAGTTACTCCAGGACAACCACAAGGAAGAGAAAGTAAATGGGTTAAGTGACTGCTTACAGTCTTACATATCAAATTCTGCCTGCCTAATCACAAACTCTCCCATGGCGAGTGGTTAACGCAGTCGTCTCGTACACCAGAGGACCTGGGTTCGATTCCCGGATGGCATCCCTTTTCTTTATTTCTCATTTAAATCTTCTGGCAGACCCAGATTAATATCTATAAATAAATACCATACTGTTACCATACATTATACAGTAATGTAACATTTACTTATGGTTATGCTCCAGATCACACGTAACTTTCACAAGCTAATGGTGTAAATTGTACTGTGTAAGAGATACCCAGCATTCCCCTCCTTCCAAAAGTGTTATCCAACATCAGTAGCCCCTCCCACTAGATATCTTGTTATGTAAGACCGATGGTCGTTCACTGAAAGCTAGCTACTGCTATTCTCCTAGCTGGGGCTTGCAGCCATCTAAACCGGGTCATCAATATTTCCTGACAAAAATGAACCCTCTCATGAAAGAAAGGCCTGAATAATAATACAGCATCCGGCCAGCCAGACCATTATGAAAAGGATTGAAGTGGCATGGGGATCCTTTTTCAGACGGTAGTTTTGTTAAGTGTACAAGACAGAATGAAATCATATGTAGTGTGTGTAGTACTAATAAAAACTACATTGTGGTCCTCAGAAGCTAGGGCACCTGCGTTGCCGGTTTTGAATGATAGGCCTCATATGACATTTGACCATGATGTGTGACCTGTGACCTATAAACAAAAAGTTTTCGATGGAATATTCATAAAACAAGTTTGGTTCCAATGAACTTCAATTTTCAACTTGAGCGAGGTCAATTTACATTTTAAGCCCATCGTACCAACTCGACCTCACATGACATTGTCTTGGTATTGTGACCTTTGCCTCATCATACATATGAGGGGATCCCATGTTAAACCTATGACTAAAGTTTGGTTGAAATCCATTGAGGTATGTGGATAATACAAGCAAATGGTAAACCCTTTTTCAAACAGACAACAACAAAAAACATTATTACGAGACAACTTCATGTGGAAAACAGAGGGTAATTATATTTAGGGTGGTTAACATATGGGTCAAATTTTTACCACAGGGACACACACACACAACACATACACGCTGCCAAAGCAAATCCCTATGGGTTACTTGCAGGATGACACCAAAACACTGAGCACCACACCCTTTTCTGACTGAATGAGACATCAATTGAATAGGCCCTAAGGAAAACAGCAGTGATTGCTTGCTTTGATTGTACTTCATAAAAAAATAAACAAGAGCACCAATGGTGCTTAAGCTTCATAAGAAAAGTGTGTGAGAGGCTTGAGGAGGTAGTGGTTTTATTTTGTGTTGTTAAGTACACGTGTACTATTATAGTTGCCCAGTTTGTATTGCATACTGACCTCACCAAAAATCGGATGCTACCAGTTTCATGACCATACAACCATTGGACTTTGGATGACCCCAGATGTCCTTGAAATGACTTTCAAATTTGGTGGCACTGAATGTGACCACACCCACCAATGTCATTGCCGTATCCATTCCCAACTGCAAGATCATCTTATATGCCTTTGGCTTGATGGAGACGCATGCATGAAACACGCACACAAATACATATATCACGCATACTAACTAATACACTACCACTCATACAGACACAAACACGCACACACATTAACACACACAGATGGATACAACGATTTGATTAGTATGTGTCTCCTGCACTATAGTGCAGACGCCACATTTAAAATGACGGGTAGGGTTTTACTTGTAAAGTAGTATTTAAAAAGAAAAAAACACACGACACATATACAAAGTAGGTGCAAATGGGGTTATGGTAGGCCTATATGGCACATAAAGGTGCCAATTTAGGCTTTGAAGTAACAATGATCATGGTAAGGGTAAGAATAATGAAAGCAAGAATACAAGATGATTCCGAGGGAGCATGCTCCGAATTTGCTCACACCTATCTCACATGTTGTTCCTCTAGAAAGAATGTGAAATTTCAGCTTTTTGTTCATTGTTTTTAGAAGTTCCCTTAATAGGGGTTCACAAATATTGTTCAAAGATGCATGAAGTATGTCAAATAAAATTGACTACACTCTGAAAAATACCTCATCACTTTTGACTGTAACAAGGATCTTAAAAAGATTTCTGGTCAAATTGACTGGAAAATTTGTAAATGTGAACCAGAAGTCTTTGTCAACTTGACTTTATTGGTTCAAATTTTTGAATACAAACTGAGGTAAGATCATATTTAACAGGATTTTTAGATTGATATTAAAAAGGGGAGCATTAAAGTCCCAAATGATCGAGGACAAAGTCACATGAGGTCACCAAAAGTGGGACCTACCCAAGGGTCTTCTAAGTGTCCATGAGAATCGATCGACATATGTGGATACACCAAGCAATTTTATATCTACCAAGCAATTTATAAACTGACCAATTTAAGTCACATGAGGTCACATGAGGGCATCAACATGTGGGGGACACTACCCAAGGGCCACTGTATCTAAAGTGTCATGAAAATTGATTCGACATATGTGGGACACACCAAGCAATGTTATATTCTGACCATTTTAAGGTCACATGAGGAGGACACAAAGGTCATGAGGTAACAGTGTGGGACATACCAAGGGCAACTGTATCTACGTGTCATAGACAGAAATCGATCAACATATGGATACACCAAGCAATTTTATATTTGAACATTTTAAGGTCATATGAGGTCATCAACATGTGGGACACTACCCAAGGGCCACTGTATCTAAAGGGTAAGAAAAATCGATTCGAATATGTGGATACACCAAGCAAGTTATAATTCGGACTATTGTAAGGCACATGAGGTCACCAGGTCACATGAGGTCACAAATGTGGGACACTACCCAAGGGCAACTGATCTAAGTGTCATGAAATGAGGCAACATATGTTGATACACCAAGCAATGTATAAATTCTGACCATTAAAGGTCACTGAGGGCACAAGGTCACATGAGGTCATCAACATGTGGGGCACTACCCAAGGACCGTTGTATCTAAGTGTCATGAAAATCGATTTCCAATATGTGAATACACCAAGCAAACATAATTAGGACCATTTTAAGGTCACACCAAGGTCACACGGGCCACATGAGGTCACCAACAGGTGTGACACTGCCCGGTGGCCCATTTTATCAAAGTGTCAAGGAAATCGATCGACATATGTTGGATACACCAAGCCATTCTATAATTCTGACCTTTTAAGGCACATGAGGTCATCATCATGTGGGACACTAACAAAAGGGGTTATTGTATTCTAGTTATCATGAAAATCAATCGACATGTGGATTACACTCCGACAATTTTATAATTCGGATCATTTTTGGGAAAATGACCTCTAATCGCAAGAAACGGTGCTCGGGGCCGCACCAAGGACCATTACATGCGATGGCATGAAAATGTCGTGCATGTATGTGGAAAGGAACAGCAGGGCAATTATTGTAGGGTTACACATTTGACCACAGGCACAAAGACACGTGCATCAGGTTTGCAGAACCTTATTGGACTTCATGTGGCACTTGATTTTTTCTCTAAGTGTAGTGTGACACTGCGGAGCTAACCTTGGCCGAATTGAAGGGAGGGAGACAATGTGTAACCTCTCTTCAGAGCTTTGATAAGTTATCAGGAAAAGAACAATACGAAAAAGCATTTCCAATTTGTTGTCGTCGTTACTATATTACGATTAATAATAAAAGTGTTGCTTTGGTTCATTATGTTGATATTTGAATCAGAAGACGAATGCTTAAGCGTTCGAATTGGGGGTAGACGTTCATATAGTCCCTTGATGCGATTGGATGTGGTCATTTACGTCCGTACAATGCCCGTACAGCTGAGATATTGGTAGATTTTAGAATTTTGTTTACCGAGTTTCCCAACCAAAATCTGTCCTATACACAAAGAGTATGTCGGGCATATGGAGTTCTGGATCTGGATAAGGTTTAAGTCGGCAGATTCAACTTGTTAGGTCGTACATTCGCCAATTTAGGCGTTTGTAATTCATGGTGGCCTATGAAACGGGGGATAGGCATAAAATGCGTGTTTTGGAGCGGGAGGAAGCCCGTTTGTGTCCATAAAATAACTTGAAATGTTATAATAAACACCAGAGAAGATGTAAACAAAACTGCTGTTACAAAATAGCCGGCTTTAACTCTGATTTAGTTAGGAATCTAGGGCAGGCTAAAATTTATGAATGATTTTATCCGCAATAAAATTGGAGGTGCGCTTTTACAGTTGCTTAATTTTCGTGATAATCTGCCGCTCTTCAATTGAGTAAAATTCAAGTAAAATCCCAATTGATCAAGTAAAATCCCACTTTGAGTCGCAGCCTGACTGAACAATTCTGCCGATAACTTTTCATGGAAATCCCCTATTCTGAGAGCAGGCCTGGTTGAAGGATCTGCTAATACAGGTAAAGGCTTGCTAAAAAACCCACAATACATGTATCTCATTGCAGTGTACCGATTTTTAATCTATTCGCGGTCCGACAAAACTTGGTTGTGTGAGTAAATATAAGATAAAAGACGATAGCTGACGCATTGTACAAGCTTTGAATTTAATTTATTGAATGAGCATTTACTATGTTCACCCCCATGTATCAAAGGACTAGTCCAAACAACATTCTTCATTTATATGTTAATTAGAAGTAAAACCAAAAATAAAACAAACAGAAATAAGTAAAAGTATTTTAAAAATCATTTAAAAAAAATTCCCAACATAGATTTGACATCGAAATTTAAAAAAGACCGAAGATTTATTGAAGTAATGCTACAAAATTTGGTTTAAAAAAAAAAAAAAAAAAAAAAACACACAAGACCAGCATGGCGATCGAAATGCTTAGAACGGATGCCCGGCGTTGTGTAATTTGATTCTTTCACACACGAACATTTAGGCCTATTTACGATAAACTGTTGCAAAATTTAACAGATATTGCAAACTTAGCAATAAAAACAATGGACGATGGTGATAAAGTAGTCACATGACTATTGAGATGAGAAGTACAAAATCTTCAACCTAGGATCATCGCATGTAACCACCATGGACCTAGTACAACGGAGTCATGCTGAAATTTCGGGCATGTCAGACGAGTCATTATCAATCTTTGCATTTCAAACATTTACGAATCACCCTCATTTCGTGCCGACCACCAAAGTGTCAAAAAACGACCGTAAAGGTTCCCTGTACTAACATGGACCATGGCATGAGCTGTGAGTCAAGCTGCAAGGCCGGTATGCCCGTCTTATGTTGTTTCAGCTGTGTAATGTTCTGTGAACCTTGGGCGCCAAATTGGTGACCCAATGACAATGTGGGATGATAAAAACATGATAAATGCAAATGAGGAACAACCATTGCCTTGCAGGTAGGGATGCACCATAAGCTACCAAACAAGAACGAAAAATTTGTACATCTTGAAAACCTCAATTTCGCGTAAAAACTAGCCATGAATATTAGTAACATTGAAGTTATAAGGTAACAATAATAACTTCATGCTAGAACCAGCGATCCTAATAAATAAACGGTATTTCGAATTAGACCCCTTTTGTGAATTAACATCCTGATTCCACCCTTATATGTACCATACCAAATATCAATAATATTCACATTTATCAAGTCTCATATCGCCCCAAGAACCCAAAAGCACCATATAAGTACAAAGGTTCGCTCCATAGTCGTGACCTGTTCGCACGACAATATACCAAGGCCGGACACAACATAACAAATATTAATGCAGAACTGTCTCGAAAATCATCACAAACTCTCTCCAAGTGAGAAAAAAGCCTACATTCAGAAAATACAACAAATGCCTAAGAAAGAAGAAAGACACAAGCACAAACCCCCAAACAAAACATTTACGCAGACGGGACGTCAGACCAACGACACAGGACTCCATTTATGATTTAACGCTTTACCAAAACACCTACCCCAAATATAAATGGTGAGCTCTTCACATTCGCAAGTCCTTTTTATGAATATTCATTTTACACACAAATGACCTGCAACATGACGAATTTAAATACGGCCATACACATAACACCTTACACGTATGGCTTGTACGGGAACGTACATATAATCACAGAACAATAGTGCAGTCTTTGGCGTTTCATTTGAACGCATAGTGAATATAGTTGTCGCTATTAAAAATCACGCTTTTGGCACACGGGCTGCGCTTGCGTATACAACAACAAAAACACACGGAGGAGTATCGACTTGTTTTTGGGTACGGGGTTACATGTGCGACAACAAAAACAGCCAACAAACGCAAAAACAAACGCAAAAATACCACACTTCTAGGCCGATTTTGCCTACGCAATTCATTCACTTGAAGAGCACACATACCACCTGTCACACGACCAATTTGAACAAAATATGCCAATTGAGTGAAAGGAGATAGATTTTTTCGCACGCTCTGCCCGAATCGGCCCGCCGATTCCGCCGATTAGATGGCTTATGAAGCCAATAAAAAATAAAACAAAGATATGATGTGATAAGAAAGGTTAAGTGCGCTTGTTCACCAGGATAATTTGAAGTTTGGAGTGTTTTTGAAAAAAAAAAAGCACAATCAGTTTTAAAGGTGCTTGTTCGAATCATCTTTGGGACCCCCGACTCCTGGAAGCAGGGGTTCCCCCTGCGTTGTAGGATTTGGCGTCTACACGAAGGACAGAATTTTCACTGACGCCCACACACAACGGTTTGCTAATAACCGGCCGCTTTCAACAGTGGGTTTGGACAACTAAAAAAGTCATTTTTGGTTTGGTGATTTTCTAATTTCTCGAGATAGACCAATTTTTTTTGTTGGGGCAGCAAACTAGAATTTAATGTGTAAGCCCTTAAAAGAGCCATGCTTGCAATTACACCGAACCCAAGTCTTGTCAACAGATGAGCAGCGGAGACTGCCCTTTGACCTGCTGAGATAGCTTAGAAGGCATATTGTGACCAGACTCTGAATTTATTATTTATTTTCTGTATTATATTAAATAAATCATGTTAAATTTACTCAGATAAATTAGGGTGAGGAGAACGGAAAGAAAATATAAACTTGCAATGTGTTGTGGCAATAAGCATGCCTTTTAAAAAAATCTGAGTGACCTAGTTCTATTCGGAGTAGTGTGTGAGAACATCCTGTTACAAACATGTTAAGAATGTAGCAGTCTCAAAGGACAAGAGAGCACAGTGTCTTATCATAGTCATTCTAAGCATTGGAACAGAGGTCTTTGTTACCTATAGGAAGAAAGATTGCACACCTGTTGAAGAACAATAGAACTTGTGTAATGCTTATGTCAAACACTTCGAGCAAGGATGTGGGAGATAGTGGACTTCCTTTAAACTTGTTTCAGCGAACTGAGAAGATGTGAAATTTCGATTGTCTTCGCGTGTTTAGTGTTGCATTATGGGAAATTTGTGTGGACAAATTTTCTGTTGCAAGTTATTTCTCTTGCCCGTTGTCAGAGGATTTTCAACGAGTGTAGTAGACCTCTTCAAACAGAAAGGTGGAGAACTTGCATACATTGATTTTATAAATGTTATGTATGTGATCTACAAGTTGCTAGAATTGTCAAAGCTGCTTCAAATTTTGGTTGCCTTTGGAAGAACAAAGGTTAACAATTAAAATTCCAGCAGGAAGTCTGTACCAGTGAGTTCACTTTAAGGCACGGAGTGAGTACCTTTATGGACAAATGTTATACCATCAAGCTGCGCAGTTATACTTCCAAGTGGTTCTCCAAGCTAAAGTGTATAAATTAAGCGGCCGGTCTAGACCAAAAGGACTTTTGCGATTAATGCGAAAACTAGTTGATGTACAGCAAGAATTGTGTCGCCAAGAGTTATGTGGATCTGATTCTACAACAGACTGGTGCGACCCAACAGTGTGGAACTTTGAACTTTCATAGTTTAATGATTTATGTGCATGGTGTATTTGTAAATAGGTAAGAAACATAATAATTTTTGTGCATTGTTAATTGTATGATTGATCAGAATTCATTTATGTATATATTAAAATCATTGTTTTGAATTTACATCTTGGTCCAGTCAATCTTCTTACAAATAGTCATTGTGAATTTTGTTTTATGAACCTCGGGAGGTTCCTTTTCTGACCTTGAGTGCATCTCGTAACACTATTAAAAAAGTAGTGGCTATGAAAAGACCCATTCCCCATTCAAAATTTGAAGCCTTCTCCTTTCCTACAAATTCAGTGCAAATTGGATTTGCCATCTACAAGATATGCATGCATCAACAACACAATAGGTTAGCCCTTACCTATTGAGTTTGTGACCATGCAGATGAACTAATTGCCCACTGATCATATAGTGGGAGTTCATGTGGTTAAAGGTGTAACAAGAGATTTCAAATAACAGGTGTCCCGACAAAATGTGAAAATTCTGATTTTGGCACTGGTGTAAAGCTTTATATTAAAAATATCCCCATCTGTAAGGATTAAGCTGAGAACTGTTTCTTTAGTACAAAAATTGTGAAATTTCTAATTTCGTATAGGAGCAAATACGAAATTCAGCCTATGTTTTCTATTGAAATATGAGCACATACAAATCACCGTTTGTTTTCGTTTTAAGTTATTTCTGTAAGCAAAATAAAAGGTAGGGAATCTATTGAGCATCTAATCTATATAAAATCACTACATATCACAGAAAATATGGACAACTTGAAATCTCTCGTTGCACCTTTAAGTTGCTTGCATCTGATACAGAGGGTCCCTGGCTCAAATCCTGAAGGGCCCATGACTTATGAGATTAATCTGGGCTGGGTTCTTGACAGTTCTACATTTAATTGGTGAAGAACTACAGATATCCAAAAACATAGATTTTGTTAAAAATTGGGAGACAAAACTGAATAGAGTATATGCTTCCCATAATGCACCAGGAACAGTCATGGTGAGGCATGGTTGTCATATGTAGTGCAGTGACACCCATGAATTGATCGTGACGACTACAACTATTTTAAATGTATTCAGAGCTCCCATGGAGGATTAGACATGCATCTATTCCAGTTGTACCTTACATTGGGGTAAACTTAATCTACAATAGCCCATATGGTGCCCTTAATTCAGAAGTACTTTTGAAAAAATCCAAACCACTAGATTATGAAAGGGACCGATTCAAAAAAAAACTCACTTAAAAGGCACCTGCAGATTGACCTTAATGTGCCTTCAAGCCCTGCGTTTATGTAACTCACAAAACAACCCCCTTCTGGTAATGATGCTAATTAAAGGCATGACTCAGAGATTTTGAACAAAAAAATTATGTGTGATTGTGGTTGTGTAATAATTGAAAATAGTCATATGGACTAAAGATAGTTCACATAAATGTTAAAATGCAAAGTTTGAGGACTAATTGGATTTTTCGTTTTTAGGCAGTAAGCATTTATGTATGGAGACCAGTACCATAGGATTTCTGTGTAAAACAAATCCCAGATCCGGAATCTTTAAACAAAGCGTGATTTTTATAGAAGGACCTTCGATTTTGAGCTTAAGCTATTCACCAGTGATTATTGTACGGACACGCATTAAGTATATGCAATAAACCTGACTTGTTTGAAAATTGAGGGTGCCATCGGGAATCTATGAGTCAGCCTTTAATCTAGATCTAGCACTAAGTTAGTAAATAAAGAGCCTATAAACTGTTGCAATATTTGTCCCAACTGTTCTCTATTTTCTCAATATTGAGACTTATGTATGTTGTTTTAAATATTGAACAAACAAACCAAACAAACAAACAAACAAACAAACAAACATACAAAAAATAAAAAA
Organism: Ophioderma brevispina; assembly: GCA_023653785.1. NCBI lineage: Eukaryota > Metazoa > Echinodermata > Ophiuroidea > Amphilepidida > Ophiodermatidae > Ophioderma > Ophioderma brevispina. The sequence goes on from JAMKCH010050716.1 coordinate 33,406, forward strand.
AATCATGAATTTCTGATTTAATTTATCACGGCCAAACAAGTGACAATGTGTATTTTGGTCTTGTCTTATGTTTTTAAATAACATTTTTATATGAAAGGTGATTTTGTTGCCCCCTCCCCTGGCCAGAAGATAAATGACCAATTTTTGGGCAGCAAAATGGGCCAACAAAATCACAAATTTTGGCAAAAAATGCTAATTGGTTAAAAAACCTCAACATTTTGGAATGTTTGCTCCCCCGGCCCCCAAATTTCATTTGCCCTTCATTTCCCCCCTCAGAAAAAAGCATTCTGGGTGCCGCCATTGCGGGTTTAAAGCCAAGTGAAGACAAATACCAGACAAATATTTTTTTTAAAAACAGAGCAAAACCCTCAGCCAGAGCAAATACAAAAAAGATTATCGATATACTCTGTAATATATCAACTTCCAAAGAAGCTGTTTATAATATCTCACAAAATTCACTCAAACCGCAACATTTTCTTGTATCAACGTGTGCAATAGTGAGCTTCATTATGAAAACCTGAAATACTATTCGTCTCTGATGGCAAGGCAACATTAATTTGCAATACAAGAAAACCACAATACCTAGCAACAATGCCGTCTGACAAATCATAACTTTTGATTGATGATGCATCGATACTGTCGCGGCAATTAATCATTTTCTCATTTGCAATTTACTGGATGGAGGCACAGTATGTTTATGTTAGAAATGGGCAGCTATGTTGGACAATAAGAGCAGCCATATTGAAATAGGAGCTTATCATTTTTAAGTGAAAATGTGTCATTATAGAGTATGAGACAAATTTGTTTCCACTCTAAAAAGCAGGGGGGTAGGACACGATCTGCTCTGGGATTTCCAAATGGTAATTTGTGGAACTGCTACGTGCATTTACTATGGCAGTCTCGGTCCCAGTGACATTAAAAAATCATCTCTTAAACCTTTGATCAAAAGATTTTAGTAATATCATGATAAATTAAGAACAAAATTATTGACTTCAAAATCCGTCGCGGTTAGTGGATTAACCCCGCTGCGAAATAGTGTAATTTCCAATAACGGTCATTTAGATTTAAATATTCGTGACCAGGCCTAGTCTTTAGTCAAGTCTGTGTGTAACCGTTCGATATGCGTAAGAGCACCCTCCTACCATTAAGTCTTTGAAACAGACTAGCACCCGGAAGTTAATGCCGTTTTGAATTTGCTGTTGCTGTTAGGTTGGCATGTCCTACCCCTGCTAAAAAGCCCACTCAATATACTTCCATTCTATTCAAAGATTTTTTATGCCAAATAAGGCTATGGCTATTTTCCAAACGACACATCTTGCGAAACAAGCTGGTTCTTGAACCACTTGTCTTTCCCCTCATCATGATCAGAATATGTTTAACATTTGCACATGTACCACTTCAGAATGGTGAGATGACAGAATGCCCCTTTAATCCACCCACATAACCTTTGACACTAATTTGTGTACACCTCATATGGGCCTTGGGTCAGTGCTTATACTGACCAAGTTTGATGATCGTAGTATTTGATTTGTGGCAGAAAAATGAATGGATAGATTTTTATGTGCTCTAAACTTAAAACATTTCTTATAAAAGAAAGAACATCTGGGCCTATCCTTTGCAATTCCATAAATTAAAAAAAACAAGATGGTTCAGAATCAAAGCATAAACCAATTCAAGAAATTTAATTCAAGATTTATAGGAAAAATCCATGAGTAAATATTTTTGGTAAAACCAGGTGGAAAAAACCAGGTAACCAAATTCTGCTAATATCTGAATAGTTACCATAGGGTGAAGGCTGTACTATCCATGTAGCTCATATATTTTGGCAGGGTAAGTTTTTGGCAATTTTTTTCTATTCCGAACACTTTGCGTTTTTTTTAATTCATGGTTTCAAAGAGCCCTAAGCATGCCACCTCATGGGTCCAAATATTTCTGTGAGGTTTGAAATTTGTGTTCCTGTTGTCCTCATAAAAATAACCTGCAGTATGGTAGTTGAATCTACCCCTCTGCACTATTCTCCGAGTAATAATTGTTTGAACTGATTCGAACAACTGCTGCATGTGTGCGTGAACGCCGCACTACTGTAGACAGCGTGTAAACACAACAATTAAAATAGACACGCGATACGCCCGTGTACAGGTCGCACACGCCGGTACTGTGTACGCTTCAAACAATTGTTACGGCGACTATAGCTGGCCTGACCACGAGGTGCCAATGTGTTTTAACACTGCTGCGAAATGGTTGAAATGCTTACATGACAGAGCTCTTTACATGCACTGAGCTGATGATTGATCAGGTTTGCGATCGATCGCCGTTTGTTGACTTCAAATCAGGCGGTGGCGGCCAAGCGTCATTCATTATAGCAACTCACTAAAAATGTCAAATGAAATTACAGTAATACAGAGTGCAAACCACAAATAATTTGGGTGCTTTGATGTGGGTCGGTCATGGGTGTTCCCATGACCCACATACGACCTCGTCCTCGTTCGTTATTCATGCAAACAAAATTCAGAAATAACCCTTCCAGTGGAGTTGATTCTTCAACTCCAACGGTTTTGGAATAAGAAAATATTCCTTAACAACATATAAAAAATTCAGAATTTTTCGTCAAGATTTCGCTTTTACGTGTTAAACCAATGGCGACGTCTGAAATTGGGATTTCTTGGCCGCCCTCCCCTGCTTCAAATCAGCCACTGAATTCATTATAATACTTGGTCAACTCCAAAACATTCATCATTGTTGTGCCTAAGTTTTGATGCAGATACCTGTTAAGCACTTGCATATGAGATTCCTGGGGGGGGTTCTTAAATTTATTTTGGGTAGGTATGTGCCGCCCGGATTTCAAAAATTGAGGCTCCTGAGCTTACTTGAGGCCTAAAAACGGGCTCTCTGGAACTAGGTTTTCCAAAAATTTCAGTAAATAAGCTGAGGTTTCCCTCAATTTCTGGCTACTTTTTGAGGTGTTTCAAAGAAAATTTTTTTTTTTTTTTTTTTTTTACACGCGATACGCCCGTGTACAGGTCGCACACGCCGGTACTGTGTACGCTTCAAACAATTGTTACGGCGACTAGCTGGCCTGACCACGAGGTGCCAATGTGTTTTAACACTGCTGAGAAATGGTTGAAATGCTTACATGACAGAGCTCTTTACATGCACTGAGCTGATGATTGATCAAGTTTGCGATCGATCGCCGTTTGTTGACTTCAAATCAGCCACTGAATTCATTATAATACTTGGTCAACTCCAAAACATTCATCATTGTTGTGCCTAAGTTTTGATGCAGATACCTGTTAAGCACTTGCATATGAGATTCCTGGGGGGGGGTTCTTAAATTTATTTTGGGTAGGTATGTGCCGCCCGGATTTCAAAAATTGAGGCTCCTGAGCTGACTTGAGGCCTAAAAACGGGCTCTCTGGAACTAGGTTTTCCAAAAATTTCAGAAAATAAGCTGAGGTTTCCCTCAATTTCTGGCTACTTTTTGAGGTGTTTCAAAGAAAATTTGATAGAATATGGCTTTGGACATGAAAAGTAGGGTCTCTGGAACTGAAATGGTCTTAAAATGGGGGGTCACTGGAGCTGGAAAAAGAGCCTGAAAATGAGGGTCTTACAGGCGGCACATACCCATACTATGGTTTTACACCACTAAATACTGGTCCCATTCGTTCCTGTACAAATGGGCGAGATGAAAACACCATTTTCTCCTCAATGGAACATCTCAGACCTTAAAGCTAACATTCTGCTTGAAGATCATCATATCTCCTGCCCAATCAATCATGAAATTAAGGTAGTTATCCCCCAAAATTTTTGAGCTACTGGACCGTGAAGACTAGCATGGACCGTGGACCCTGGAGGTCACAGTACTTTTTTAGTCAGGTGTTCCCTGTATGAATACGGTTAAAATTGGTTTGTCGGATCAAAATAACATATCAATGACAGTCTTTTTTTTGATATTCCTACAGATTTTATACTTAATATTGATAGCAACCATGATTTGCAACTCAGATCTCGCCATTTCTCTCAGTTTTTAGGGTATACTTAGGCGAGGGTCACCAAAAAACACCTCATTTGCAGTGGGGGCTGGACTTACCTGTTTCTCATGTTATTTACTGGTGTGAATCCCTACTTCCCCAGGATGAGACTATTGCTATGTTGAATATCCCTGTTTCAGTTGGTTAATTTCACGACAGAAATCTCTGGACCGAGGTGACAAGCCAATTCACTTAAAAAGAGGATATGTACCTCAGCATTTAAAAAATGGTAAACTTCCAATGGCGGTATGGATGGATTGCACATTGTTGACCTTTTTTATGTCCCCCCCCCCCCCGAAAGACCCGAGGGAGGCCTTGGGGGATGAATGAAATGGTTAGTAGGGGGCTTGTGCCCTCCTACAATATACCTAATTTTGGCTGCCATATAAGCTCATTTAGAAAAAAAGATATGGCCAAATAATGACCTTTTGTGCATTGTTGACCTTCTTATGTTTCCCCACCCCTGTCAGAGCCATGAATAATATGGTCAGTTTATTTACTCATTTATAACATTAATTTTAACATTCGGCATTTGCCAAGCAGAACCCAATATTGCTATATGCATTAAATTCAAGGGACACCTCCAGAACAGCGGGAAAGATTTATGGGAAGAAGTCCGATTTTAGATGCAGGAGGAAACCAAAGAAAACCTGCGAGGATGAGTATGGATCGGCAACCATATTCACATACGGCACTGGCTCGACTGGGAATCGAACCCGGGCCGCATTGGTGAAAGGTGAGTGACTCGACCGCTACAACAACTCGCCCTCCCATAGGGGTTTCTGCCCTCCTACAATATACCTAGGTTTGGCTACCATCTAGAAAAAATTGTGACTTCTCTGTACAGGTGTGGACACACACACATACATCCATCCAGACAGACAGACGCAGACAGACCACTATCGTGAATGTCTCTAAAAAGTTCTTGAACAAAGGAAGCTTTTAAAATCCTTCCTTTGGAAAGCTTTTACAACTGTGTTATTGTGCAGGCACATCTAGTTTTCATGTGCAGGAAATGGCTGCATTAGTTTTTAAAATCGACAATCACAAATTCTCCCCTATCAATCTTTTGATCAGTGTGAAAAGCTATTGGCTGGAGCAGGATGGTGAATTGGGGAATTCCAGAATAAAATTCATAACCTCCATGGATGTCCAAGGGTTTAATTTGGCAAGAATCGCCAAATCAATTCTCGCACAGATTATTCTAAAATGAATTAGCAGGAATCAAAGTTGATTCTCCTAAACCAATAATCTATATGTTCTACAAACAAATCAATTGAATATCTCCATTATATGACATTAATCCTTTCCTGGATAGCACAGATGTTTAAAACAATTCCAATTTGAAAATAATATCAAAGTTCAAATTTCAACACGGCTTGTGGATATGACAGTAAGCACACCGACAATGTAAAGTTGATTCTGATTTGCAGGAATCGGGGAAAATAATTAAACCCCCAAATTCCACAGAAGGGAAAAAGGTCCACTTTTGATTTTTTTTTGATAAAAAGGTCCACAATTTAGAGAAATATTGACAAGAAAGTCCACTTTTTGGTGGTGAAAATGCCAAAAAGTCCCAAAGTCCACTTTTTAAAAAAAAATTCCACTTTCTCGAAGTCCCGCACCCCCCAAAATAAATCCTGCGTACGACTCTGCATCCACGGCATGTCACCTGCCTATCTCTGAGCTCATCCAGCTGTATTCACCACCGAGAACCTTGAGATCATCTTCTTGCTCCCAGCTGAGTCAAACAGCCAACTCATCAACAAAGTTCTATGGTGACAGATCTTTTGCTTATGCAGCAGCACATTCATGGAATAAACTCCCTAACAGTATCTGCTTAGCGCAGTCAATAACCATTTCCAAGTCATGTCTCAAGATATTCCTAGTTACACAGCATTTTGGCTCCTGATACGTATCCTGTTTTTCTGATGTAGTTCAATCATTAATACTGATATTAATATGCAATGTTTCAAATTCATCCGTTTGCAAGTGTTACAGGCCCCAAGAATTAGCAATGATTTATTTCACTTTGAGTAAGATTAAGTCATAAATTAGCACATAAAATATTGTAAATTAATCTAAATAACATAATAAAAATATACCTGGTTTGTGTGCATATCTGGTGTGTGTAGAACAAAAGGAAAGGTTTAGAATGTTCTGGAGTTTACTTGAGTCTAGGAGGTCAGACTAGCCTAGCCCAATGTGATATGTGTCTGACCATAGGTGGCGCACTGCTGCATTATTACACAGTCAGTGAGTAGTTGCTATGAGATCCCAAATCTATACAGTACATGGCTTTTCCAGTGGAATCCAGAATCATGACATAATGGACTATATTTAGCACATGACTCATATAGAGAGGACCCGATCATTCTAGTATTGTTTAGAGGATATATTAAGCTCTTGGTGAAGAAGATGAGTCAGGTATTAACATCTTACTCCAATAAGTATTAGCCAGAGTAGAGTTTCTTACCATCTTGCTCCAAGTTATTAGCAGTTTCCAAGTTGACAGTGACAGTAATCAAAGTCCAGACAAGTCTTCAATATAGTGGACATTGTCATAGTAGTCTCAGCTCCAGCAGTTTTGCCCGATTGATTAGCCGTCTTCGGTTTCCGCATTTCGTGGCCTCAGAAAGTTATCAAGGATAAACAAGCTATACAGCACTTTGGACTTTATATTTAGTCGACCTCAGAGCATCGGAGTCATTAGGAGCTGGTTTTCTTCAGTAGGACAAGTAGTCCGTGGACACGTCCCACTCTGGAAATTGAAGTTTTGCGCTGAAATATTCGCAAGACTCTTTGCAAGTTCTGCATCGTAATAGTAATCTCGCTGCAGCCCGCGTTGCGACACACAACCAGGTAGTAAGTTTAGTCATTTTAGTAGTTACTTTAATTAACAACTTATTATAGATTAATCTTTGTTATTACTGATACCTAATTGATGTTTGATTGAGATTGATTTAGACACAAATTCAAAATAATACTTTGTTGTAATATTTGTAATCAAGTTACAGTGTATTGTCTAGTATTCAGGAGTTTGGAATCTGTAGTTTAGAGGGTGGTTTTGGCCTTGGCAAGGTGATGACCGTACACAAGAAACTAAGAGGCGTTCTTCTTTCTTATATGGCAAAGTGGTCCGAAAGTCAACTTCATAGTATTTCTAATTGACAAATTCTCTTGACATTTTTAGATTCTCATTTTCAGATGTGGCTCTCATTAAAAGGAGTATGGATTTATTTGTTAAGGGCTCGTGTTAAACCTAGTGCTTTTGTTTTTACTCGAATTTCTGATGTTTGCACCATTTTAAACATAAAACCTGGTCATGGTTACCAACAAAGGTTATCCAATGCAGAGACCATCTGAGTGTATTTTTTTGCCGATTTTATTTAAGGCAGCTATTTACCATTTAAAGTCACAAAAAAACCACATGGTCTTAACGGCGGGAATTTAAGCAATTACACGCCGTCAGGCGCAAGGCCGCAGCATCGCGTAGAGCGGTGAATTTTTACTGCGTAATGAAGCCGTGCGCGTTTTTAATGTACGTTTGCGCGAAACGCATCTTGGAAAACGAAAACTAATATTTGAAAATGTAAACAAAGCGCTACTTTCCCTAGACCAGATGAATTTAAATTTCTTCTGATTCTGGAGTTAGAGAGAAAAGATGTTTGATACAATAGTGCATAAAGTTAAAAAATAATAAAAAAAAACGGCGTATTTTCCTACTTGCCACAACATATCAATTTGTGCAGTTCAAAGGTAAAGTTATGAGATAGAGAAGCTTGAAATGGCGTGAAAAGTCACTTTTTAATAAAACGCCACGGATTTTATCAATGTTCAATTTTCGCAAAATTTGGCAAATTTTCAGACAGATAACTCCAACAGTACCGAAGTAAAAGGAAGGCTTAACTTTCCTACGATAGCAATCTGTCTTCTCTAGGGACGGTTTTCTCAAGTTTTCATTTTTGATTTTAACTTAAAGCTAATTCTCCAAAGATATTTAATTTGGTAAAAGAAAGGTAATAATCACACTTTTTGACATTTTTCATTATATTTAGAAAAGTAAGCTCTATTTTTCAAAAAATGAAAAAACCGTCCCTAGACAAATATTTGTCTTGTTTCTAAAAAATACATAAGAAATCATGAAAATTTCCAAATGGTTTTGTTATGCTGTCTGTAAAATTTTGGGGCAAAATCATGTTTTTTTAGGATTTTTCTCAAAATAGGAAAAGTTTTACATTAATCTGGTGCCATCATCGGGTTCATCGTCTTCAATTCTTCCTAGAAATGTACTTTTACAGTACAATAGTCAAATATTTGAAACAAAGGACAAACACAAACATAGATACTCGGAAGTCAAGGTTCACAATGCCCTTAGCCCGTGAGACAGCATGAGCTATAGATTTTGGCACTATATGGGTAGCCCTAGAACTAGAGCTTGGCGTCAAAATAAAAGTATTAAATGAGCGTCACTGGTGCGCAGCCTTCTTGGTCAGTACTGAGATGGGCTACTTGGGAGGTACAGCAGTACTATGTACATATGGAACTATTCTAGGTAGATCATACAGGTGAGATAAATTAGCATTTCTAGTTAAAATATGTGTCATAACCTAAATAACACACATTTAAAATGGGGAAAAGAAAATTCTGAGAGAATTGTAACAATAAATCTCCTCTAGTTCTTGGTGCACTGCATTCACTGCTATATTAACGAAAACTATCTCTTTGCAAGGAAAAACAAGTCAATCAAGAACATGCGTCAAGTTACATTCCCAATAACTCTAATCCCTCAAGGATATACAAACTAGGACCATTCTATATTCTTCCAATCATTTTCATTTTCCTACTTCAACGATAACTATGTCAAGTATAAATTCCAATCTTGAGGAGACGTTAAGAAATGCCGTTTCTCATTGTTCAAGATCTCCAAAGAACCGACATATCGGCACATATTGAAATGTTTAGGCCTAGTCTTGCAGCTGCAACATGTAGACGACATTTTACACGGATTGTGCACCATAACAAATCCATTTTGCCTGCGCTCTTTGCCGAAATATTAGATTTTACACGTTAGTTTTTTCCACAAATGCGGTGATCATGCACAAATCTCCTCTAAGCCGTTCGTCTAGTTTTTGAGATAACCTTGGGCCTTAATTTTAAACCATGCCCCTCATAACAGTCAATTATTTGATATTACTATAAGTCGTGGGTAAACATATTCTAGGTAGATCATACAGTTGAGATAAATTGGCATGTTGGTCTAGTGTGTATCCTAAATACCACATTAAAATGGGTAAAGAAAATTCTGAGAGAAATATTAACATAAATTCTCCTACTCTTGGTGGCACTTATCACTGCTAGATTTAACGTAAACTATCTCTTTGCAAGGAAAAAACAAGTGTATCAAGAAGATTTTATGTCAAGTTACATTCCCAATAACTCTAATCCCTCAAGGATATACAACCTAGTAACATTATATATTCTTTCCAATTCATTTTTCTATTTTCCTACTTCAACGATAACTATGTCAAGTATAAATTTCCAATCTTGAGGGAGACGTTAATGAAATGCTGTTTCTCATGTTCAAGATCTCACATAACCGCACATATTGGCACATATTGAAATGTTTAGCCTAGTCTTGCAGCTGCTACATGTAGACGACATTTTACACGGATTGTGCGCCATAACAAATCCATTTTTGCCCATCTTCAGTTCATCTCACATATCGGCTTCACTGGGACCTTGTCGCTCATCGAGGGAAATCTTGAAAGTACACGAAGCCCTGTGTTGACATTTGATTGCATGCTATCGTTCTTCATTATCATCTTTCTGCAGATGTGGTTAACATGTTAATACTTTCTTTGCACAACCAAAAAATGCTACTTGCCACAATAAAATTGCCTAATATTACATAGGTAATATTTGAATGCCTTTAACAACAATAACTTCAATTTCATCATAACATGTATAAAATTTAACTGATTGGAAGAAAGATTTTCAGATTCAATACTCAGTATCACCTTTAAGTGACGACTTAAATATTAATTCAAATAAATGTCCACACTAGCAAAAAGCAATTGCATTGCTGCACGACTAATGCACCAAGAGAGTTGGGCCATGGTCTGTATCTAATGGTGGATTACACGTCAAATATAAAGACCCAGGAGTGACGGTGACCAAATGGGAATAGAAGGAGATGTGAGCTGGCATGTTTGGGGTGATGGAAATTTGTAGCACTTCGTGAACAAGCAAATAGAAAAATAGATGAGTTGTGAAGTTTGCACCTGAAGTAAATGGTGCCAGTATCCTTGCAGTTGCAAAAGCAAAATTTAAGGAATGTAGTTGGAAAAATACCTTTAGTTGTGTAGTCATTTTATGCTATTTTAAGAAATAAACACAACTTCTTTGTTCTTGAACTATTCAAGTTAAATGCTGACTCAGATTTTGAAATGTAATTTTCTTTGTGTGTGGTAATTAAAATCAGTCATCTGGAACTAAAGATAGTCACCAAAAATGCTTAATTCTAAAGTTAAAAGCACTATCAGTGATTTGCTAAATCATAAAATCAAAAATCAGATTTTTGCATTTTTGGAACAAGTATAGGTATCCTAACATACCCTGCAAGTGATAAGTCTAGAAGCAACCTAATAGGGACAAAATCAGATATTTTAGTCATTACTGTCCGTACGGACAATTACTACAATGTGTAATTGAATGGGGATTCATATCTCTGATCATTGCTGTTTTCTTCCTTTTAAAATATACCTAATGGGAGTCCTAAAGACGTATCCTTCACTTTTAAGATAGTCCTATAAATTTTAAATATTTTTATCTTTCGAGATAATCACTGATAGTGTCTTTAAGGATGAATCGGATTTTTCGTTTCCGTGCAGTAAACATTTATGCAGAGTAACAGTGCCACAGGATACCTTGTATAACAAAAAAATCTGGATCCAGAATTTTATAACAAAGTTGTGGTTTTCTACATGAAGGACTTAGATTTGAGCTTAGTTATTTCACACAGTGCTTAGTATATGGACAAGCATCATGTATATGCAAAAAGCACGATTTGTTCGAAAATTGTGTGCGCCCTCATCGGGAAATCTCTGAGTCAGCCTTTAATAGAATATTTACCCCAGAAGACCTGCTGTGTTCAGACATGAACAAGCTATTTTTAGAAGGTTGGATTAAAGTTTGGCAAGATTTTTGATATTAAGGGTTTGGTTTCTGATTTCTAAATGCAAACTTTTGCATTTTCTTACTTTTTATTTTTGTTTTCAACAAGAGAACAGAAAAGTCATGGACAATCAGCAGACAGCATGTGAAAATAACACACTGTACATATGTAAAGTGTCATACAGAAAGACAGTAAAGAAAAAATGTGATGTGTAATACAAACATGTTCTACTTGATACCTATTATATTTGCAGCACACAAATTCATCTTTTGACATTGTTGAATTAGGTTAAAGTGACATGAGGAGATTTTTTTAGGATATGAATTTCACTGGATCGGTTGTAGGTCACCTACCAAGAACATTTGGAAGGTTTATTGGACAAACAGGTGTAAAAGAAAACCGCAAACCTTGTTTTGAACTTGCCTGCTATCATAATCGTTCCCCATAGAAACCATGCTTTGACTTTCTGTTGTGCACGACAGAAACTACTAAATCATCATCTTATTACATAAAGACGGCGTATTCGGCTTATTCACTTCAGGTGTGATCTAATAAATTGGTAAGCATTCCAAATATGTAAAAACCTAGGTTCGAGAAAAATTGGGGGTGCTTCTTTCTGGAAATCTCCTCATGTCTCTTTAAGTTAGACAATAGAATTCACTGGTTGGACCAGGCAATTATAGGTCAGGTCATTTTTTTTCAAACAATGGGAATCGTTAGGTTATGGGAGGTTAGCCCAGGTTAGATAGGTTAGGTTAAGTTTAATAAATGGTTAGGTTGGCTTATGGTAATTCAATTTTTAAAGGCTATGCCGATTAGATTAGTTAGGTTATTTTAGATCACCAACACTTATTCCACAAGCATATTTTACTGGAGGACGGGGTTAAAGTCAGATGAGTTGTTAGAAATTTAAAAAATTCAGACTTTCTGTTTTAAAACATTTTTGGCATAAGGTTTCAGTTTGAGAAGAAATCTCATGTGAAATGATCTGTTTAGTAAGCTGGAAATTATAGTAATAGAAGATATTAGATTATTTAGGTACCCATTGTAGAAGTTAAATAAAGATTGATTTAGTTAGGTTAAGTTTAATAGATGAGTGAGTGAGTATTAAAGTTTACGACAACTCAACACAATTGTGTTATACGTGTCATTACATTGGTCATTTAACATTAAATATAAAAAACAACAGAATATTTTGTATTAAACTTCATTTCAATTCAAAATTACAATTAACAATTACAAACGGATACACATCATACAGTGATGAACCAGAGCATCAACCTATCCAGTATAAAACAAGATAAACCAACTAATCAAAGATACACTTATGAAACATGATCCATATTCAGAGAGAATATCATAGGGAGTCATTATTAGGGAGTTCGTTCATGCCAGACTACATCTTAGGTTTGACACCTTTAGGAGTAGTATGGAACCCCTTACATCAATGCAGGTAGTTAGTGGTGTCAAATTGTGGTTGTCACTTTTCAAGAGGGGCCATAAGTTTACACAGGGGTCAAACTTTTTTTTAAATTACGCCAATCATGGTGAAAATGTATGCCATATTGTCAGTCTTGTCACAAGGATTCCATAAAATGTATAGTTTGTACCACTATGACCATCTGTTGTAGCGAGTTATGGGATAAAAATGGATAAAAAATGCAAAAAAGGTGGAAATCAAGTTTGTACAGGGGTCACATTGAAAGTTACTCGGATTATATTTTAAATGCTTGCCAAATATTGCTTGAGGAATGAGGACTCCAAAAAGTATAGTTTTGATTATGTGAAATGTTTACTTACCGAGATAAAGGTCAAAGAAGGTCAATCAATGCCAATTGGATTATGTTGTCCCATTACCTATTTGTCACATTAGCATGATAACTATGCACAATTTGCAGATGCTACAAAATATTCCTATTTTGACACATCAGGCTAGATGAACAAGTGTTTTATTTTTTACCCAAAAGTGGAGCACTTCTGATTTTGCCCTTGTACAAAGGTGGGAAAATGGACTTTTTCACTTTTTAGCCATTTTTACCCAATAACCCTAAACTAATAATCATAGATGGTTTACAAACTATACATTTTTAGAATCCTTATGACTAGAGGGACAATATGGCATAATTTCAACTGATTGGAGTTAATTTAAAAGTTGGACCCCTGTGCAAACTTAAATTCGCCCCTATTGAAAAAGTTGACACCACAATTGACACCCAATAACTACAGTTGCATTGATGTAGAGGGCACATACTAAACTACCAAATGTGTTCAAAGCGGGAGATGTAGTGGGAGAATGAACGATGATGTTTTGACCCAAGTACTTGCTCCCGCTCTATAAAACAAGTTCAAAACGTCTATACTGATAATGTATAACATACACATCACAGACTGATGACAAAGGTCATCACTCATCCACGTCACCAAGCAAAAAACTTCAACTTCAAATAAGATAATCGACAATCACATGAGAACATGAGTCCCCTTTCAGCCAAAAAATAGATTGTCTCATACATGTCTTTTCAAATGGCTCCAATCACTTGGGCATTAGGCCCAAACTGATAGATTTTAAATTACATCAACAATTATTACGTCGAAAACCCTCATACCTGCTACTATTTACTTTACAAAAAAAATAAATAGGTGGTCTAACATATGTACAAAATGTAATGATAAAGTGGTTTTCATGTTAATTGATTTTTAGCTACATGTACTTAAAGGCAATACGGACAGAACATCTTCATAATACAATTACACAGTCAAAATCATACACATTATAATTAATCCTTAAATTTAAAATTACAACCGTCTGTTCAAATAACACGCCGCGAGTTGCCCCCTTTTAGTAGCCTTGTACGACATGCAGGGGAAACATCGGGCCAATTCTTAACCTCGAACCCGCAGGGGCCCCTCTTAGTCGCATTTTACGATGACATGCAGAGGAACACATCGGGGCAATTCTAAACCCCGAAACCCGCAGGGGGCAAAATTATTAATAGGAAGATGCTTAGAATAAGTTGGATTATATAGCTGGGTTAAATAAGCTTAGTTAAATGAACCCAGGTTAAAATGCGAATTAGGTAAATATTCAGGCTGACACAAAACAAAAAACTTACACTAGGATATGGTGTTTAAATTCAATACGGGTATCCAAGGTTAGGTAACAAAGGTTGTAACATATTTTACAAGGTTGGCTTAGGACAGACATTATGTGACAAGACTGACATCAGGTAAAGGTGTACTACAATGCTGCCTTACAAACAAACCCACTAGTTACATACAATTACTTCATGATAATTGGGGTGGAAGTTGACAAACATATATGTAGGTACACAAACATAAGAATGACCTATAGATTTCAGGTTTTGCTGGTGCAGATGCATAAGGACATAATGCCTAACTTTCCACCATATTTGCTTCTGCTTGGGAAGTTAGGCATTATGTCTCGTATGCATCTGCACCTGCATAAACCTGAAATCAAAGGGGCAAAGCTGTAACTGAGATCACACATTGCTAAATTATTGTTTAAAGCAATAAGAGCACATTTTTGAAGAGCGCCCCCAATTTTTCAAAAATGAGATTTTGGAAATGCTCGTAAAAACTATACCTGTGAATGATTCATAGCTCGAAAAAGTCTATGTGTCGCAATGAAGGGAATTTTGTAATTAGAATAAGCAATATCGGGATCTTGGCTTTCCAATATGAAATAAGCCGAGAAATGCGCCATGTACGTATCATCGCTATCCATTGCAGTGGCGGCGCCAGACCTCTTTTTCGGGGGGGGCAAAACGGGGGGACAAAGTGAAATCTTGTGGGGCAAAAGTGAAATTCTGGAGGGTTGGGCAAAAGTGAAATTAGGGGGGGGGCAAAATATGAAAACATTTGGAAATGTTTCACCAATTTTTGGCCCAAATTTCACTGAATTTGCCCCAAATCTTCATTTGTCTTTCGACCCAGGGGGGGCAAACTGGGGGGGGCAATGAAAAAAATTTGGGGGGGGGGGCAAAGTGCCCCCCACCCCCTGGCGCCGCCCACGTGTCCATTAGATTGTTTTATGGTTCGGGCCAAGTCTGCAAGTAATTGTAGGTCATTTTCTGAGGTGGCAATTTCATCATGGACAGACATAACCTTAGCATTTCCAGCTCTGCCGTTAAGTACATCTGGATACAATTCTAAATTTAAAATTGCTTATTTTGATAAATACGATTTTTTAGCTTTTTCGTTCGTAGTGTGTAGTTTCCTAGACAATTACCAAACATAACTGTGCAAAAATATCAAAATTTTGAAAATTGGGGGGCGCTCTTAAAAAATGTGCTGTTATTGCTTGAACAGAAATAATGGGTTAAAAATAAGCCAAGAGGTAAGGCTTTTCAAACAAGGCTGTTGTAGGTATATACTGAAACCTAATGCCTAGAGAGTAGTAAGCTTACAGAGGGGGACAACTGAAATTGTTCTTGGACCCTAATGATACAAGTATAAGGAAATACACTGTAACTACTGATAACCCTAAGTCTTGCTACCTCCCGGACTCTGTTCGCTGTCGGATTCATCATGGAGTGGTTCGCCATGGCTGCTCGCTGTCGTTGTGCTGGCGCCACCGTGCACCCAGAAACTACCCCATGATGGTGCGACTACCCGAGATGTGATTGGCCCCGTATATGGAAGGGGCACAATTTTTGCTCATACCATGGCATCCCACCTGTAGAATAAAGCAGAAAGAGACAAAAAAGTCGGAGTGAGAGTTTGGTTCTCCCTAGGGTGGCTTTCCCAAGGAGTATGGTATGTATCTTAAGCCCTTTAACCCACCATAACACAAACATTTCAAGTGTTTGCATACCTGCAATATTGAGACTCAAAAATAAGATGCATTGTGCTGCGAACACCTCATCACGAAAGCCTTATGGGTGGGGTCGATTTTCTGAGCACCTTTAGGGCCTCTAGTGAAGTACAAGGGGCATAGTCTCCTTAAGTTACTGGGTTTTAGCATGTTAAAGCTGCAGGGAAGAGATTCCAGGGAGCCCAAAAATTTTCAGGATTTTCTGGCAATTATTTAAGGATGTGTTTGAAATTTCCAGAAAATTCAGGATATCCCTATTTTTTCAATGTGGACAAAGTTAAAAATATGGAAGGTCATACAAAAAGGGAAGGTTGGAGATATGGGTTTGGAATTATGATGATTAGGATCTTAAAACATGTTTAAACTGTTTATAAAATCCACCCTTGGTTGGTTAAAGTTGCGAGCATCCTTTATTGAACAGAGTGGACAATAAATATTATTTAATATAGTTAGGATTTTTTATTCCTGTCAGTTCATTAAAAGTTTTTGGGGGCGTGTCGCGACGATTCATTCGTTAATCCAGTATAATAGAACATTTGCACATTGTCACGATACCGGATAAGATTAAGGCCTAATTAAAAAATGTCCTTGTCTCACGAAGACAATATTACAAAGCAAATGCACACCTGAATAAATTCCAACATCAAACTGCACCAAACTCTGAAGCATTCAAAACATACGAAAAATGATACGAGTAAGCAATTTACTGTATTGACCCTAGTATAGTCCCAACCTGTTTTAAACCTGAACTTGCTTGAATTTAGGGGGTGGGATGTATAATGGGATCTCCACCCCTAACAGGAAACTATGAGCATCAACATTCAGGCATTTCAGAACTAAACTTTATTCCAGAATTTTAAGTGTCTAAAAATGAGGGTGTATGCATGATAACAAAGACTGTAAATGAACTGAAGCATGGAACCTAATTAATTTTGTTAAAGAGCAAAATCGTAGAAGATAATTACCAAAAAACAGTAATGATTTAACAAAAAATTGCATGTAATATTAAATGGCCTTCCAGCAAAAAAACTTATGTGGGATTATAATAGGATTTTCTTACTAATTTCAGATCTTTCAAAAATGGGGGTGGGATTATAATCGAGCATGCGACTATACTCGGGTCAGTAAGGTATTACTACCAAGTTCTTTTACGTCATAAGGAAATACTGAGAAAATCTGAACCCGTTTACATTTATTCATCTTGTTCCAGAAGTAATATTTGACAGCTTGGTTAAACATTTAAGTGTTTAGAGGTTTGGTCACTATAACAAACTACAATATTTACGTGGCTAATCCTCCTTTCTCACCAGCATCGATGTTCATGAACACTTTATCCGTTCTTTGATTGACGGCAAAGGAAGGAACGATAGAGTGTCTCGCACTTTAGACAATATATGCAATTGAATCTGGTTGAAGCGTGTACATATTCATACAAAAAAGTTCATGTAAATGGGATAACGTACAATCTGTTGAACAAAGTTGAGTATTTCAGTGTTAGTTTTTTTATCTCAAACAAATCCCCCCTCCAAATGGCATTCTTACATCGTACCAATATGCGTTTACTGACAGGATAAACATCAGACTAAAAACTAATATTTCAAGAAGAACCCAATTTATGCAAAACTGCACGCGACCATTGGCAAGTCAAACCGACTGATGATAGAAAAACCTTATTAAAAACTGAGAAAGGAAAATGGTCAACAATCGCACCTTAATTTATTCATTGAGAGATACAGTTTCCCACACTAACCCTATCTTGCATAATTTAATAATGTTTCTCAACAGCTAAAAAATATATACACAAAAGAAACCAAAGTGGAATTGCTAAATACTAAAACAACACCAGATTTCCTGTTCTCCTTTTCAATGTTAATAGCCTGATGCATACTCCAAAATCCCATAATCCATATATTACAGACTTGAAGCAGAAAAAACAGCAGAAACGTGTTATCTCACAGACAGCTATGGATAATTAAAGCCTAGAGATATGGCTTGCTAAAGTACTGCCAAGTGACAGATTTTAAAGGGCCGTGCCATTAGGCCATTAAAACAAGCATTAGCATGCCACTTAGTCCCACTAGTGGACCTACTTTTTGATTTGAACAGAATTAGTCTTTTCTGTTGATAGGGTTGAGTTGGGGCTGTAAAAACAGGGCCGGGAGTGTCGCATGTACTGAACCATAGTGTGAGAAAAAAATATGCAGTTGACTTTATTGGCCAAATTCAAACTCACACTAGAACTGAATTTAGGTTGAATTAACAGTTGATAAATAGTTAAGCCTTTTCACTCTTATGCTCGTACAACCGAGGCGAATATATTTAACAAAGAGTTAATAAATGTATCACACTGGTTTAAAGCCAACAGACTTTCGCTTAATGTATCAAAAACTAACTATATTCACTTCACCAAGAAAAAACATGACACACCACCAACCAAAATCATGATTGACAATACACCCATTCACCCCGTAGACCATACAAAATTTCTGGGTGTAATAATTGACCAAAATCTTTCCTGGAAATATCATATCTCAAAAACTACAAATCAAATTTCTAAGAACATCGGGATTCTTAGAAAACTCCGCAACACCCTTCCCAAACATATCTTATTCTCTTTATACAACACACTAATACTACCGTACATATCTTACAGTAACATAGCTTGGGCAAATACAGACATAACATTAGATAATAACCACTGTCC
>JAMKCH010050717.1:0-10248 GCA_023653785.1 Ophioderma brevispina
TGTAAAATCTGGAGCTTTCGCGCGTCGTCGCTTGGGGGGCAAGAAGAAAAAAAAACCAACAAAAATTTTTTTTAACAGGCGTGGTGTGGGGGGGGGCCAAACCCCTTCCTTAGTCTTTTGATAGAAAATGACTCACCGGGCTAGAACAACAATCATTAGCGCTGTTTTGCCGCTGTCGCCGCTGTTGCCTATAAAATCTGGAGCTTCGCGCGGTCGCCGCATTCTCACTTTTTTTAAAATGTCCAATTTCGCGCTGTCCGCCGCTGCCAACTTTTCTAAAAAAGTTGAAGCTTCGCGCTGTCCGCGATTGGCCATTTCTTAAACAGGTAGAGGGTGGGGGTCCACCCCCCTTCCTTAGTCCTTGGTAGCAAAATTACTCAACGGGCTATAACACCGCACTACGATCACAATGGGAAAATCTTCAATGTGTGCAATTGGAACTCACCAAAGGTCCATCCTTCATAAGTTGTAAAGAATACTTATTCATGCGAAAAATGTTGCCATAAAATATCCGTGTATTATTCAGTTGCAATATTTTCGATGAGTAGGCCCTAAGTGTTTTAGATCGTAGAAGTTTGCGGCAGTAATTATAGGTTTTTACCGGCCACCGTCGAAACACTCGCGATAAATCACCTATTTTCAACAGCCCATGTATGTCATGCACATGCACTACTAGCACTTCGCCGCTGTCGCCGCTGCCTAGTTTGTAAAAGGGGTACTTCGCGCTGTCGCCTGTCTGGTAGGTAATTCTAAAGTACTCCGCCTTCCTTATGTCCCATCACAAACCGCTATTGTCTACGACTTCTTTTGTTTTCTGATTGATTTTATCCCACGTTCTTGAGCTTTCTCCTTAAGTTATCTGGCGACTTTGTCCGGGTTTTGGTGGGAGCAGGTCACAACTACGTCTTTCCGAGACATTTACGGCATGTTCTGTCGTAACATTGCGGATAGCACTTACATATGCATTTAGCGGACGTTGTGTGCTGTTTTTTAAAGCTTGTTTTTTATCACATTTCAATCTGTAGAATCTTCAAATGAAAAATGTCCTACACTTTGTGGTTTCGGAGAGCATGTCACATTTCGTGAAAGCAGCATCTCATTAAATCCTTCCTTTGGAAAGCTTTTACATCGAACTAAGATGTTATTGGCGCATGCATGTCTAGTTATTCAGAAAACGCCTGCACGAGTCTTCAAAAACGACAATCAAAAAAAATGGGATCGATCACCGGCTCATGTGAAAAGCCTTATTATTGAGTACTCATCAAAATAGACTTTCTTAAATTATCTGTACAAACCTCTAAGATTTCCTTAACATTCTCTGATTGGCCAAATAAATAATTTAACCTTACGTTACAAACAAAAGCGGCCGGTATACTCTGGGAGAGTTAATTAACACATCTATTCTAAGTGCACATCTAGAATTTGTAATTCTACATGCCACAAGGTCTTAAATTGGGACTCGTCAGCCCCTGGTCAATATCTGATTGTTTTGTTAGAATTATTACCTCTTTGTTGAGTTTGGCAATAGTGTCCATTACCAGAATCTTCTCTACATCTGTTCGTCTGCTTAGTACATCTGGAGGTCTGGTGGTGTATCGCCAGCTTACATCTACTATCTTTAAGGTCACATATATAAGCTTTCTAATGTTCAACTCTTTAAAGGCACTATGTCTAACAATAAAAGTAGAAATATGATATAACCATAAAAATTCATCATGATTAAGATCAATGACTATAGGCCAAATTTTTAATTTGTTGTTTACACCAGTTGTTTTTTGTAGTAATGCATCACCCACGTTACCAACAATTGCATGTTTGAAATCGATGTACCTATTCTATGTCCTCAAATCGTCAAATAAAAAACAAAAGGCATCCTCCAGTTCTTTTTCCATGTCTGGAATCAGCAAACAGAAATCCAAGGAGCAGATTTTGTGCACAATAGTTTGTCCCACATCTGTCTTTCCACCGGCAGTATTACAGCGGACATCATGGGCGTCGGTTTTTGGTTGGAAAGGCTGAACACTTTTCAGATACTGAATGAAGGTTTCAAAACTGGTATCTGGCATACAATGACACAGCCTCTGCAAAAGAGCCAACAGACTTTGACCATGAAGCACATGGTGAAGGGAGAGATAAGGCAACATCAGCTTTTATCAGTCCTCTTGTACCACCTGAAGCTATTCAAGCAAAACATGCCCAGAGGTCTATCAGAAAGCATTAGAGAGGTGCTACCAAACATGATCTTCAAAATGGAGACAAACTTGGCAGTACAGTGGAAAGATTCTTTTTCTTCATGGTCATTTGCTGGGGATTCGCTTGAACTAAGTTATATGTAACTGAAGAGAATACATCAACTAGCAGAACAAATTGACAGAAAGACCAGAAGAAATCTAACAACTTTATCAAAGTGATCTCCATTACTTCCAAGCCTCAGACTTGGAACTGCAAACAGATCGGAATACAAAGCCCTATATATAGATTGGTAATGCATGTCATAAATCCTCTTGAGAAGTAATGGCAAAGCTACGCTTGGAGTAGGAATTACAGGCAGGTGAGAGGAGGATGCATAACACAGACTTGCAGGTAGAGCCTACAGCTAGTGTTTCATTTGTTTAGTAATACTACCATAAGATAAATTATTCTTGATGAAAAGATACAATGTTGGTACGAAATGTTATCCTCATACCATTTGTGTGAAGGCCCTCTCCCATGCAGGTCACTCAGTCGTATGAACCACCATCAGAGACAATGTCCAATTTAGGTCACTCCTTCATTTTGTTAAAAACTAAATGGGGCCTATCTTTCATCTTTTGAAACTCATATTACTTTCCTTTTCACTTTAGTGACGTCTTATCTCAATTTGATGTGTTTTTTCCTTCTCTCAACCTTTACTTCAAGTAAAACAAATACTACAACTACGTGGAGGTACCTCCTGATACAAAGAGAAAAACCATAACTCAACAAGCTTCCCTTTAATTTAGTGCTTTAGTCGCACTACTGGACTCTTGCCTGTGCTTTTTGGCATGCGTACATAATAAATAAATGTTTGATGATGGGCCAACATTTTCGGCTATTTTGAGTGCTTTTAAATTGGGTGCAAATTCTGGTAACACTATCTTTTCAGCAACCCCCCATTCACGTGACAACATAACTTAATGTAACCGCAGGTGAGGCCATCGCTCCTGCCGGTTCGGACATTCCGGAAACATCTTTCTTCGGAGAATGGAAGAAACGGTAAAAAGGTGTTCCTACCGTCCAGTTTCTTCCGAAGAAACTGGAAGAAACTCGAAAGAACTGGAAGAAATAAAGAAATGTTATGAAACAAAAAAATAAAACCTTAAAAATTACACCATATTCATCTGCTTTGCACTTCAAATCAATCAGTTACTTTAATTTACAATGTTTTTTTTTTTCAAATACATTTTCCAAGTTTATAGCATGTGAGTATACCTGTGCAAGTATAATAGTACAATTTGTTTCACAATTTTTGTTTTACTTACTATCAATTTACAGATGATAATTGTAACTTATTTTCCAATTTTCCCCATGGCACTTTATACTATCACATTTTGTAATGTGATGAACACAATTGAAAAGCTGTAAAATCTGTATGGCCAATTTGTTAATTTAAATACAAATCAAAAAAGTAGCAACCATTAAGTTGTTCCTTTTGTTTAATGCTTGTGGGAGAACTGGGTTAGTGAGACTATAACATATTTTGAAGATGTTCAAGTCTTTACAAGGAGACTCTGCTTTGGCCTTGCTGGTGTGAAGAGTTAGAATCAGTTTTCTTCCAAGTAATTTTTTGTATATTTAGGCTTGTGAATACATGTGAGTTTAATTAATTCTGCAATTGCTGGGGAGGTATGGGGGTCCCCTGAATGTTCAGTTTGTTATTTTCACTATATTTCATTCACTCTCTAATATAAAACGCAAAAACTGTAAGTCATTTAGCTTTAAAATAGAACATTTTTAAATGACTTTTTAGTTTCTTCCACTTTTCAGTGGAAGAAACTGGACGAAACCTGTTTCTTCCAAGTGGATAAAAAACGCGGAAAAAACAGGTTTTTTCCGCCTGTGGAGGAAACTGGCGAACCCCTGCTCTGCATGTGTGTGTGAACAGTCAGCTGAAATTGTTAGATGTTCGTGTCAAAATCAGGGAAAATTACACCACCGGATAAGCACTTTCTCAAGCTTCCTACTAAATTCCCTTCCCCGATTAAAATTCTTGATGACCCGTGAGGATTTGAGCACAATGCCTATAAGCTCGAATCAACATGTGACAAAGTGTGAAGTAAGAAGTGCCTTTGTTCATTGGAGTAACCGTACTTGCTGGCATACGCATTGGGAAGAATCTACTTGTGTAAAAATGTTGTCGTGACTTGCAGTTTGTGGATGGGGGACAAAAGCCACATGATGAAACTAACCCAATGGCAGTTGTATCTAAGTGCCATGAAAAGGATCTATTGACATTGTGGATACACCAAGCATTTTATAATTCTGACCCTTTTTAGCCAACAAGGTCACCTGAGGTCCACAACGGCCACATTGACAAGTGTGGATACACAAAGCATTTTATAATTATTTTTTTTTGGGTCCATAACTCTAATGACCTCTAATGACCTTTGATCCCACTCGTGAGAGGGGCAACGTGGGGCCTACCCAAGACCATTACAAATTAAATTTTCATGAAATATATGTGCACTGTATGTGGAAACAGTGGGTAATTAGGCAAAAAAAACATCTCATGCTTCTTTTGTCTGACAAAAAAAGCTATGACCTATTTTTTTTTTTTTTTTTTTTGTGCCATGTTGTTTTTAGAAATATAAACTATTAACATCCATATGTACTTTTCTCTGTTTTCAAGGCATAAAATAAACTTCACACAATTAAAAAAAGAACACACTATAGAGTCATATGTTCCACTTTTTTCGTTTTTATTGTGCCTTTTCAATTGTGTTCCCAATAGACGCACTTCATGTTACTAACAAGTCAACCGATTGTCGCCAAAATAAAAAAAAAAATCCTTAAAATATTAAAAATACCTCGCGTCCTCGACCGCGATTGCGTCGCCTGCCATCGCGGTTTGTGAATAATAGGCCTCACTGCCTTTGACCTTGAATATGTTACCTTTGACCTTGATATGTGACCGTTGGACCTTGATAGTGTGACCTTTGACCTTGATTGTACCTTTGACCTCATAAACAATGAGGGTTTGCATGTAAGCTCCATAAACCAGTTTGGTTCCAATTGAACTTCAACTTTTAAAAGGAGGTCAATTTTACATTTCAGCCTATTTTACACTTGACCTCACATGACCTTGACCTGGTATGTGACCTTTGACCTTGGATGTGACCTTTGACCTTGGTATGTGACAGTTGACCGTGTATGTGACCTTTGACCTGGTAGTGGCCTTTGACCTTGTATGTGTACCTGTGACCTCGTCAACCAAATGGGGGATGCAAGTTGCACCTGTGACCCAAGTTGGTTTAATCCCATCGAAGTATGTGTATATTAAAGGCAAATGTGAACCCTTTTTCACAACAGACAACAACAACAAAACAGACATCAGCACAGTGAACAAAGTGATCCCTGTGTGTCTTCTGCCTTAAGGCAGGCGGACACAAAAGTACAAAAATCGCTGCACTTTCTGCATAGAGCTATGAGCTAAATCTAATAAACAAAGGAAGCTGAGACAAACTATGTTTTGGGCCTTAATGTTTAGGGTTAACATTTTTAAAATTTGGTCAACATTTTTACCAAAGAGAAACACAGATAACAGACAGACACACACACACTAATCAAGCAATTCCTATGCACCCTCTTGCAGACGACGTAAAAAAGGGTGACCAAAAGTTATATGGCTGTACCCACGGAAAAAACACTCCTAACAACCCTTTTGTCCTACCTCCTCACAGAGAATGCAAACAAATAGGAAAGCCTTCTTCCCAGCCATGCTCGTACAAGAGTGGTTTGTCGCATGCGTTTTCACATGGGTCACAGTGTAGCCAATGCGGCCTGGATTGAGAGAAGATTCTGTCCATACATGATCTGAGTGGAGTAAAATCGAGCTGAGTCAGAAATGACTGTGGACATTGTGTTACCAACAGGCATGTACTGTATATGCTTTTCCAGATGAATTACACACAATATTTTTTTGTTTAAATAATCATTAGGGTGCATCAAAAATGAGGGCTTTTTATCAGAATCACACTCCCGTGGACTTCATTTGTTCATTTTTAATAATTGGTATTTACCTGAATTGAAGGATAAACAATGAAATACTACTGCTGCTAAGTTCTGTTATTTTTCAGCTATGTGAACTAACTTCATGAATGGGGCCAGATTTACACAGGCAAAAAATTATTAGTAGCATTTAACCTAATTTTGGGTCCTACCACACTTGCAGGGTTGCCAACTAGGGTTTTAACTTGAAGTCCACTGGACCCCATAATTTTTCCACAAATGTTCAGAATTACCTGGAATATTTGTTAGTATCCTATGTTTGTAGTACTACTAATCAGGGCTTATCAGTTCCCAAAACATGGGCGTTAAGATTTCTGATTTCTACTGTGCCTTTGGTGAAACTTCGAGTATCACATTTCCTTATTTAAAGGTCCCAGGAAATGCAAATAAAAGTGATGTGGTTTGTGTCAAGTTCTACAAGGAGGGGCGGCAGGAAAGCATTCAATATTTGGGGTGGTGATGACTCATAGTGAAAAACTATTTGAATGTGTACAGAGAGTAATAGAAATTCCAGGTGACTGGTTGTGGAATCTAGTCATGACACTGATGAAAATCATAGTTTCACCAATGATGTCAATGGTGTGTATCTTTTTTCTGGCCATGTTTATTGGAATGGAATGCCCCGTAAAGATTGTAGTAGGTTTATAATCTCATTTCCTGCGGACCTTTAAAATGTTAAAAAGTTAGTTTTCTGAAGACACTACTAATAGTAATAGCCATTGCATATTGTAAATTTGGTTTTCCCACAATAAGCACTATTTGAATATTGCATTAGCAGACATATTATGTCTATAATTTTGCTTTTGAGTTGGACAATATTTTTTGCCTTTCAGAGCTTAGAATTATGATGTCAAAGTGGACCTCCCATTTGTTACTCATTCGGAAAAAATTTATTGTTCCAGTGAAAATTCTGTCTATCATTTGATGCCCAAATCCTACTAGTGGGACCCTGCAGGAGGGTATTATCACATGAATGTGTTACAATGGAGTGCAATCTGTGTGGAAATTAGGCTAAATGTTTGTGAAATAAAAGTCTAAAGTCTCACCAAAGGTTGCAAATGCCAAATGGACTGTCATATGATAAACTGAAGCCAGAAGCAATGGCTCAATTAGAATGTCTGTCATTAGGCAGACTGAGAACTGCTGTTCAGTTCTCAACCCTACCAAGGCATGTGAGCATCTGCCCTGAACATAAAATAGGGGTCATCAACCCAAAATAAGATTTTATTTTGCTTATGAATAAGAAGTGCCTGAGGTAAACTTGGTTTATTCGACAAGATGAAGAACACACACAAAACAACAAAATGTAGTACTTTAATGTAAAATTCTAAAATTGGGTGCATTCCACTACTTTTACCATTAATGTCCAATTATACATGTCGGGCTTCAAAATCAACTGCTCGACAGCACAGAGTAAAACAGTTGGCCCATTCCACAAGTCCTTCCTGGGTCTCTATAGTTTACATGGATGATTATATCTGAGAAGAAGGCATAATATGGGGATTAACAGTGGCACTGTACTGAAATAACAGATCAATTTTAGTTCAGTCATAATAACGATATGGATTACTACTTACAAGGTATATTTGGAAAATTAAGTTGTCGCATGGAGAATACATATTACTACAACAAATTCTAGCAAAATCAAGAGGAAATGAGTCAATTAGCTGAATCATAGTATAGGGGTCCTAATTCTGGCCAAAAGTAATTCATAATATTGCTTATGGCATGGTTTCAGTAGATTGAGCACCTTACCCACACGCCAAAGGTTAGAGTTCAAGCCTCGCAGCAGCCAATATGTGTGCCTTGAGAGGGGCACTTTACCTCAATTATTCCTCTCCACCCATGTGTTATAAATGGGGAATGCCAAATGCGGGGAAGGTATTAAAGATTTGCTGGTTGGAGGAGTGGACCTAACCAACCCCTCAAACCCCTCCCCCCCAAAACCCCTCCCCCGCGAAAATTACACAAGAAAGGGGATCTGACCCAAACACCAAGGAAAGAGAGATGGGGGATTAGGCGCACCGAGCACGCTCAGCAGGACACTTTACCTTTATTGCATCATTATATCACCAAGGTTGTGAGATTGTTCTCATTTTATGTAAATGTATACTTACGAATGATCCAACTAGTGCATGTTGTGCTCAAAAAGGCCTTGAGACACCCCTAATTGCCACATTAAAAATTTCGGGGCGCCATGCCTAGTAGCGGTCACATGCTAGCATCGGTACCCCCATCCATGACGTCACTGGCACCAGAATCCTTTGCTATTTTTGAACCGTCCCCAAGGACTCCACTGCGGGGAAGGGCCTGGATGAGGGATTAATAGTGGGATACATTCGTAAAGTATAATGTATAAATAGAACAATCTCACAAACCTTGGTGAGTATATTCTATTTTATCCATTATTATACATTAGAAATGATCCAACTAGTGCCATGATGCACACTGGTCCACTAGGTGGAGGAAGTGGCGCCGGTAGTCTCAGTTGTGGCGGGGTTTCTGCCATGTGAAGTTTTAATGGGAAGCTGAAATAATTTGGTCCCAAAAATGTAACTGCCATATATAAAAACATGATAAATGTTAATATCAGCACATATATCAAAGCACTTGTAGTAGAATAAAACCTGCACTCCTCACCTTATGAGCATGGATACCTCCTCTTATCTGAATGCCTGCTGACAGGATGGTGTGGTCACGATTTGGAGGTGTAAGGACGTCTTAATAAAAGTTCTGAAACGTTGTAGGCGTTCTCCATCCTGTGCTTCCATTATATCAGATATGTCACTTCTAAGTGAAATGCCCTTGATGGTGCCTGACTTCTAATTTCATGAGCATGCGGGTTTTAAAGGCGATGTTACTGTCCAGTGGCGAGGCTTTCCACTTTCAAAGCATCAGAGATGCAAGAAGTGACCCAGCTTGAAATGTTTGCTTTGTTGCAGGTTGGTAAGGTTTAGTTGTTGTGATGAAGACGTGGTCAGATATTGAAGAATCCATAAGATTTCCATAGAAGGCAGTAAGGTGGTAATAATGTCGGAGAGCTCTGACTGGACACCAGCCGTTTATCTTCAGGATCACAGTAACTCTGGGAAGCTCTGGAAGAACTATAGGCTGAGGTGCAGATTGAGTGTCTGTGTTTGGCCATGAAACCAGCACGGGAAGTAGAGTGGCCTTGTGAGAATTGCGAATTCATATTCTAGTCTGTAGAACCAACGCATGGAGTTCTGAACATCGTCTGGTAAATGCAGCCTCAGTCAGGAATTGCTGTATACTAGTAAATCGAGAAGAGTGGCTTTATTCAACGGTTCAAACGGCTCGCTGACGACTTACTGAAGGACCAATGGAGATCACACGATGGAGTGGCTTCTAACAGTGGAGTTTAAAAGCATTTCCCTTAAGGCAGTATGAGAGACTTTAATCTTCTCTAATTAGTCCGGGTAATCATGTATCAGTAGAGAGGCAGACAGGTCTTTCTAGTAGTTGAATATGGAGGTTTTCTGAAAGAGACGTCAGGACGTTAGCCACGTCTCCTACAGGGGCAGAATGCGGATCAACCTGGTGGTTTTTCTTGCACCGGACTGAAAGCGTCGAAGTCTACTATAGTAAATAATGGATGTGGACTTCTTCTTGCTCCGCCACCAAGGTGGCAGCTTCTTCTGAAAAAACCTTTGCGTTGAAGGGAGCTTGAGAGGGGCCACACAGTCAAGTGTAGAGATTTTAGCCTTTGGAGCGACCCTCTTTGGTTTCTTCCATCCCCAATAGATTTTGCCTTAAAGGAATCAGTCTTTGATGAGTCTTCCAACAAGCTGACAGTCTTAAAAACCAAACCTGACGTGGCCAAAATGGGGCTACAAGCAGTATCTTACTTGACCTTGATTGCTGTAACTTTGTTAGTACCTTCGCCAGATTGTTAACGGTGGAAAGGCGTATGCAATCAGGTTCTCCCAACTTATTATAAAGCAGTCTCTCACCAGGCTTTATCGTCCGCTAGACACGTGCAGT
>JAMKCH010050718.1:0-17068 GCA_023653785.1 Ophioderma brevispina
TTGGCCTAGTGCCTGCATGGGTATATGATTTTGTCACACATGGAGTATGTTACCTCTTAAATTTAGAAAGTTTTCGTTGTATGACAACTAAAAAATTATTCTTTTTTCCTTTGAAGTGCCACTTCATCATTTTTATGATCTGTGGTATGTGTGCATTTGTGTTTGTGTTTGCATGTGTGCATGTGTGAATTGGAAATTAATGTTAATGGTAAAAATGTGGTACATAAAATTAAATTTTCAAAATGTGGGTATGACAGCAAAACAATCAAATGTACAGGTTGGCTAGGGGGTTCTCACATTGGTAGGAAGTATGGTTATGTGCGGCCTATAAGACCCGTAATTTTAGGCTCTTTTTTTTATCCCCCTGGCCTGAAAGCAGAGGGGGATATTGCGAGGGTACTCATTCCGATGTGTATGTAAATGTGTATATGTGTTCCAGTTTGGTTAGTTAGGTTTTCAGTTTTTTTGCATCTCCTTTGAATAAGTTTGAAGTCCGGATTTGCACCATTATTTATGTTTTCAAAGAAAAATCTTCCATCCTATACCATTGTACAAGCGAATGTACAATACAACCCTTTACCTGAGACAGTGACGGATTTTTGAGACCAGGACATAGTTTTCAAAGACCAGGACATGAGTTTCTGGGAGGCTTCTGATCGGGTGAAGTAGTCTAGGGATGTTCCATTTCTTGTCATTATTTGGTTTTGCTGTCTACTGTTTGAAAATTTGGTGGTGGTTCATATGGTGTCCTTCGGTTCCCTTTCTTTGTGTTTCCTGGTGTCTCCTGGCTCCATTCTTTGGTTTTTCCTATTTGTTCACTGGTTCAATTTATTTATACTTCCTGTGTGTCAATGTTTAAAAAGATGAAAGTTACCATGTGTGTTTATATTTTCACTAATGTTTAGGATCTAGTTATTCTAAACCTGAAGCCAGGTTCAAGTCCGATTCTGAAAACAAATAATGAAATCTTAGATGATTTTTGCGAGGATACAAGCTTTATCATTCCTCGCTATTAGGTTTTTGAAATATTGCGCTCGTCGCTCCGCACCGCACAATATTTTCAAAACTCAGCTTGGACCAATAAATTCTTGTTTCCTACTCAAATCATCCAATATCATATCAGACTTGAGGTGAAGGTGCATATATTTTCATATGGGGATGATTTCAAAGGTCAGGACCAGGTCAAGGTCAACTAGGTCATGTTCCAGTTTAGTTATGTTTTTGTTTTCTGGTCTCTTTGAAAGTTAAGTCCGATTTCAACCTAACTTGGGGTCAAGGTGCAATAACGGTTCATGTTGTTGAGGTCAACGGTCACATATCAAGTCAAAGTCATCTGGGTCATTTTCCCCTTTGGTTAGACTTTCATTTTCCACAAATGCACATTTCTAGATATTATTACATGAGAACAATTTATTGAATTTTGATGCCCTGCAACTGACCAGCTGTGCCAACCTAACCCCTTGTGTATACGCATCTTGCCAAGGGGAATCGTGCAAGTTTACTTGCTGTATTTTTATTCCAGTGAACCCCCATTTTAAGCCATTTCATTTTTTCTTTTCCCAGAGACCCTACTTTTCATGCATGTCCAAAGCCATATTCTAACCAAATTTTCCTTCAAAACCCTCAAAAAGTGTTGGACTTGAAAGGAGATCGCAGCTTATTTTCTTAATTTCTGAACCTAGTTTTGGAGACCCCATGTTTTTGGGCCTTGAATCACACCCTCCTGTTTCGGAGACCCCATTTTTGGCCTGGATCACCCCCCCCCCCCCCCCCGAAACTACTATGTTGAGAGGGTCACAGATTAGTATATGGAGCCCCAACACTTTGAAAATCACTGCTATGGCTAAATTTTTTTTTGGTGTAGAATTCACATCTGTAACATGCAGTTTCATAGCATGTTTACTTTAGAGTATGAGGCCTAATATGCGCCTTTGTTCATTTTGGGGCCAATCTGGGTAATAACGCCAAAAGTAAGAACATTTTTATGGTCCATCTCTTTGGTCAATCAGAGGTACTTAGTAGAACTTTAACCCAAATTACCAATACAATTATGAACACCTTAGAAAAGTATAAGTGGAGTACAGCCCCTTGAAAAATGGTAATGTACTTTTTTTGCCACAAGTTTTTGACTCCCCCCTGAAACCCACTGTTGACATGCGACACCGCCCCCTGCTTCAATCTGTTGAAGAATATCATAAACAACTTTCCCTACAGAACTAGCTTGGCTTATTTTTTCACACAAAATAACACACTCCAATTTACCACACCAAGGTAATCGTGACCCAGAGTCATTGTACATGCATAACGCGTATATCCATCTATACATTCTATGGGATATCAACAAAAGTATCTGTGCGAAAACACTGAAGACATCGAGACACCAATCTGATTCTTTCAAGAATAGTTTCTTGATGAGGTATCTTCAACAATATCTGCAAGTAGGGGGTGATGTCATATTCAACCTTGATTTCAGGGGGGGGGGCCATACATCGTCAATGCAAAATTGGATTTTTCATAGGCTCTAACTCGCTTATTACAACCTTATTACTATTATTGTACTGGTAGAAAAGGCCTGCAGTTTGACGGTTACAGAAAACGGACCAATTAAAATATTGTACCAGGTTCTGACCCACCCCCCCAAACTTTTTTCCCAGCATAACAGATAGTTGCATTTCTACCCCCAAATAACTTTAAAGAAGGAGAGCACATTTTTGATGCCAGTTTTGAAGGGTTTCCATTCCAAGTTTATGGCCCTCTCAAAGTTGTCTTTGCAGCACACAGCATGTTTGATGGTGACCCCTCTAAATTTTCTGAATGCTCCTGCGGGAAAACGAAAGGCGTATGAAGCTCAAAATTTCAGGATTTTCATTCTTCATCAATTAGCTGTCTCACACCAAAAAAGAAAAAATCCATGACATGCTTGCGGTGCACACTCGAGTGCTGACATGGAATAGCCCAGTTAGGGGACGTTAGGATATGGGGATTATCACTTAGCATGCCATTTTGTTGCTTGTACCTATAAGTGGTTGTTTGTTTGTACCTATCGTGGTTTCACTTCATTGCATAACTCAACACCCACACCTCTGGAGTCAGCCACAGCATCCTTGATGCTCTTGTCTGTACTTTTGGTGATATTACACTGCTATTTTACATTTAAAAGAAAAGAATGAGTTACTGTTGCATTAGTTTATTAGAGTCGTATTTTAAACTAAGACTACACTAGCAATTTTATCACCAACACTGCAAAACCGTGTTTAGAAATGTTGGTGCACATTCATTTAGGTATTAAACATGTCAATCTCTAATAATGCTTGGTGTCAAATCTAAACACCCAATGTCAAATGCCTAAACATGGTTTAGGATATAAGTGTTCGATAATTAAATAGATTTTAACAATTTTAGAAACATTGTGCAAAAACGTGTTAGAAAGGGTGTTAATTTCGAATCACTGTTTTTGCAGTGACCGGTTACAATTGGGGAAGACCACCTGTTTAAGTTCTACGAGTCAGCTTATAAGTTATAAAAATTGCCACTCGGCATCACGCAAAAACCTTTTAATTGTGAAAACCCCTGGAGTACGTAAAAAACACTGAAAACCCCAACCCGGCTGCCAATACGAAAAATACTTAATGGCAAGCAAAAACCCTGTATTCATGCATGTTTTCCCTGCAAAGGTGGCATCTCTGCAAATATGGACACATGAATTTACAGTACCATAATGGCCTATTGGCAGGAAATTCGATATTCATTTATTTGAAATACCTGTAAAATCCTTATGCAAGCAACCAACCTGTACCAACCCGGTCCCTAGCAAAGGACATCTTTTTGAAAGAACATATTTATAATTTATCCTTAAGTCAATGTCCCACAGAATAAACTCTACCATGCTCACTCACTACATGCGCAAGGAATGTGTGGATCATATGAACGGTGCCACTGATTCGAGGTTATTTACGATGGTAGTAAATGAAAATCTCAATAAAAATCAGTACTTGAATTGTGACTTATAATATCATGAAATTGTTGTCCTTCTGCTAAAAAGAATGATCGCACCAACTGAGACTTACTATCTTAGGCGCGCAATCATATTCCTTGAAATCCACCCACACCGCAAAAAGTTTTTAAAAAGAATTAGATTTGTTTTATGAATCTACTGTTTTCATCAAAGAAGAGACGTTTTCCCTGCGATATTACTTGCTATAGTTATGAGGAATATTTTATGTTCAAATTGTGAAAATACCCGATCATTTTAATAATTATTGTCTCATTTCCCGTCCAAGCACTTTTTAGTCCTGTTTTTAATTTTAACGAAATACGTCAAGACATTTTTATTGTTAGAACATTCATTCAATGTAAAATGGAACTGACAACTTTGATGGTCCTGATAATAACTGAATACTAACAAGTACATTTAAGAAAGATTTTGCCATGGGCATGTTTCAACGTCCTTGTACAATTAATTTTATTTATTATACTTCCAATCTGTTTCTATGGTAATGGTGACTGTTGCATACATACCCAAAATTAACGAAATGTCCACCAGAACTCAATACTAACTAGCCGTAATATGAATATGCCGAAAGTAGTGTGCCACAGCCGGGGGCTCGAAGTGACCACAACAGACAACCAGAAAGTAAATCAATAATATCTAGGCTATAGACCGCTGTGCCACTGGAGGAAGCTCTTGTAGCTTAACTCGCGATTGTTGTAGCTAGTATTGAGGGGTCAGTCTGACCAAGAATCTTGTAAAACACTCATTTTTCGTTGTATAAAGTCAATTCTTTTCAATGTTTAGCAGTAAAAAAGCAACATCATGAGATAATAGAAATCATGTACTAAATTTTGCCAATATTCATTTCGTAATAAAGGCGTAGGTCTGTTAGACCGTTTTTTTAAAGTTTCCACATTTGGCACTAAAATTGTTTATAACTGACCGTTTGAAAGCATTTCTTACTCGTCGTTTCCGTTTTCTTCTTAATCAATATCTTGCTCTTAAATGTGTCATATACGCTCTACTTCTTATGGTTGAACTACATGCTATGCTTTTGTATTACGAATAGCTAAGCGAGTGTTAAAGATATCCAACCTAGTGATTTTAACTCATCAAACACCGTCAACAATGGGGAGTTTGTTTCTGTTAATACTCAGGTGGGTGTCGCTTATATCAGGGATGTTCTAATGCTTTTTTGGGTGTTTTTATGTGTTTTCTTGTTTTTCGGGTTGTTTTATTTAAAACTTGGTTGACACACTATGTGTCACTAACCTTTTGTCCTTAATTCAGTTTAGGGTTCCCACGTAGTTTTTATGTTTGAGTCCACTGGACCCCATAAATTTCGAAATGTTCAGAATTTATCTGGTCCAAGGGGCATATTTTTGTGGTCCACGATCATCCTACCACGTGTTTGTACTACTACTCAGTTTTCAAGTACTCCATGAATTTACCAAAACATAATTTTGTATAATTGTGTTTTGTTAGGTCAATGTAATCATTGAATTTACATAATTCAAAATAGAATATTTTTAATAATAACATTTAATATATTTCCCATGCTGTCAAATATGAGTTCAAGTGCACAAGTTACGATTCAATCAAACATTTATTTAATAGCACTATTGATAGCGCATTCCTGTGAACAGCCATGTCCATTTTCTATTTCAATTTATTTCTTTTCAACTTTTGCTATTTGGAATAATTAGTCTATTTGCCTGAAATTTTGTCACGTTCACATGATACATTTATTATACAATTATTGGGATGTAATTGGACGTTTATTTATGCGTATTTTGGCACCTCATTTGTGGCGCTCGACTGATAGGTTTAAGTTATGCCCACTAGACTGAACCCACCCAGGATTTTAAGTGCAGTAAACCCTATAGAGGTTTATCAATGTAAATGCTACAAACACAAGTCCACACATAAACGATAACAGAACTTGACACAAAAAATTATGTTAAGAACTTCTTCACATTATTAACCTCCAACCTTTCCCCAAGAACTGCTGAGATCTTCAATATCTATAGGTTTTGTCCTCCTCCTGCTGCAATAAAAGGTTTGTTTCATACCTCACTGACTGTGCAGTGCAGTACCGATATATCGACCACTTGCTGCAGTAAACTCACCGTAACCTGCTGCAGCTGAAGTTAAAATAATTACCTCGGTTCAAGTACTGCAATGCATAATAACTGGACGAGACCGTATCGAGCACTCACTTACCGCACGCACGTTGCAGTGTAATTGTATGAATGAACCTAACTGCCAGTTCCTCTGGTGCATACTGTGAACCAACTTGTTGATCCGAGCCCGGTCATTGCAGCCCACTCCCCTCCCTGATGATCCGTCCGTGATCTATCCCATGTCCTGTTGTGTAGCTTAAATTCTTCTATCCACTCAACTTCAGGTGAGACCACTATAGACTATGGGGCATTTCCCTTCTATCTGTGTTTTTCATAATTCTTAAATCATATAACTGTTGTTTCCACAAATTAAAAAAATACAAATATCAACTGCAATTTAATTTTCTTATAATATCAGTGCCTGGACTACACATAGACTGCAGTACAACCAATGGAGTTAAATCTTCAATCACCGGCCCTGGTATGCCGTGTGAAAACACGTCAGATTTCCTTTTCATCTGTGAGTGCAGGACTATTGTTATATTGTCTCGCAACTGAAAAAATTTCAGCTGTTACGCTCTCCAATTTTAGACTGAGTATTTTTCATGAGTAAAGCCAAAAACTTATACTATACGCATTCACAATAAAAAAAATTCTTTAACTTCATTCATTCATTTATTTTGACACGTAGAAAGACAAACCACAACATGAGACAAATGTTGCCGGGCAAGCTTTGACCTAACAACTTGTGCAGAACCAATCCTAACCTATCGCTTAACTTCATTTCTATACTTAACTTAACAACGATTTCAGAAGAAAACTTAGTGTCAACACACCTGTATTATAATGTAAACTGGTTATTTATTGTGAACGAGATGGGTATTTTGTTATTCAACCCAATATCGTGGAGTGATAACACTGGCTGAACATGGCTCTGCCTATACCCGGGCCCATGTAATATCTTTAGCTCTGTTTGCTGAAGTCTATACATAATCCATTGGTCACTGATATTGGAAAAAGAAATTTAAGTGATATTTTTATCATTTTTCAAGAAAATGTCCAGTTTTTATGTGTGGGACCAGAGAGTTACATGATTTTAATAATTTATTATGAATTTACAATTGGTTTCGCCCTAGCCCCCCTGGTGGGTACAACAGAATCTTTTCTACGTTTTGGTTATTTGGTCTACGCCCCATATCTGTCTGCTAGTGTTTTCGCTTGGATTAAATCCGGTGACTTTGCAGGCCATTCCAGACAGTTGATTCCCTGTTTCTTCCAATGAAATGGTTTTGGTCAACCTGGCTTTGTAGGACGTAGCATTGTCGTCCATTAGCACAAGTTGTCACTGACAGCTTTGTGGTACAAACAAAGACGTAGGATGTCATTGACATATTGATTGTCAACAATACCCCGCCTCGAATGATGATCAAAGTCATCTTTCCATGCAATGCTGGCCCCACACATTAGGCTGCCTCCTCCAAATGGTTCCACCTGCTGGACCCCTTCATCTCTGATGTCCTCGTTGCGCCTTATCCATACTCTCCTTCTCCCATCTATCCATCACAGACACACGCATGATTCATCAGTAAAAAGCTTGTTTCCCCAGCGGCGGTGGCTCCATCGGCGATGTCGTTTTGCAAAGACCAACTGATCTCTTTGACGTCTGGGTAGTAGACTTTACCTCTTCCGTAAGCGACGAACATGCATGCCATCTGCCTTAATACGGTTGCTTATGAACTGTACGTGGCAGATCTGACCAGTTCACTGGCCCCATCTTCTGTGGAGGGGACAGAGTATATCTTGAGCTGCAAGAAAATGAAAAAAGAAAGAGAAACAATGAAATAAGATGAGCAAAGAGTTCTTAACTTTGACTTGTTTGTGCAGAATAAACAAAAATAAAATAAGATGATAATAAAAGAGAATCTAAACTCACCTGTAATTGTCCTCCTGGCTTCTGCCTTGTTAAGTATTGACACATCCTGGTTGGCAGACATTAATCAAGATCTGCCACTTCTCAGAAGATCTTGAAAATTTCCTTGTGGACGTCTGTCCCGCCACATTTGAACCGTCCCTCTGTCCACACCCATCTCTTTTGCTGTCATCTTTACAGACATACTGGCATCCAACATTTGAATTAACTGCCATTTCTGATTCTCACTTAATTTGGGCATATTAGTCCGGTTTTGACTAAATGATCCCATAAACTTACTACTGTGACAACACCAAGGTCTTCTAAAGCCTGATTATCATATTGAATCTTGCAATGTTCACTCATGATCCTTTGATTGAATAATGATAATTTATTTTTGCTCATTCTGAATCCTCACAAGGAGCCCAGAGCAGAATTAGTCATGCAGAGAAGAGGATTACACTTATTTCCATCTGAAAATAGCATTATTGTCAATAGGGTTTACTGTAACTTTTAAATCCTGGGGTGGGTTCTGTCAAGTGGACATAACTTCAACAATACTCATCAATCGATCACCACAACACAAATGAGGTGTCAAATATGCATTTATTAAACACCGCTTCAATTATATTCCATAATGTATAATGCGATGTATCGTTTGAACTTGACAAATTTCAGGGGTGGAGAGTTACTTTTTGGGGGTGTTTATATGACTTTCGCACAAAAACCCTTTAAAAAAGCAGAAGAACATTTTTTTCGAACATGAAAAAGTCTCCAACCAACATAACATTGCAGAATGTACTTAACATCTAAGGGTGCCAATCATGTAGCATGTAAATCAAAACAGCAGTCTCTTCATTGGGCGCCATTTTTCTGCCCTTGATATATCTATTAGTGACAGGCATTATAGTGTTCGTAAGTAATTCTGAAACAAAATTCGGACTGCACGCATGTAAACCCAGAAGTGTGTGACGAATGCTTGAATGCTTGACAACGGAAATTTAATACGCAATTCAACAGACGTGTGCATACCATTTGTTTAAGAAATCATGACGGCGACTATAGAAAAGTTTTATGCTTGTATCATAAATAAGGTTTGGCAAAGCAAGTCAGACTTTTAACAAATCTGTTGATAATTTTTCAACAGAGTTATAAGGCATATTTGGAATGTTTTCACATCAAGTGCAGATTAGCATCAACTGAACAAATTTCAGGATGATTTCCTCATTTCTATTGTGCCTTTGTGTAACTTTTGAGGTATTATGTTTTCATGATTTTAATGTTAGCAGGTTTATTTTCTGCTAGACGGTACAAATAGCCATGGTGAATTTGGGTTTCCGATGGCAGTTGTGGTTTTTTTTAACAACAGGATAAGCACTCTTTTGAGTGCTGCATTTAAAAGTGCAATGAGAGATTTCACATATCAGGTGTCCCTATATAATTTGAAAGTGCTGATTTCTGCCCTGATGTAAAGCTTTCCACTAAAACTATCCCCATCTGAAAGGATTAAGCTGAGAAATGTTTTTTGGTACAAAAATTGTGAAATCAGATTTGGGGATTCACGTCGAATTTGAGCCCTTGGCAAATCAAAATCACATTTTTTCTCTTTTAAGACATTTCTGTAGCCAAATGCAAGGTAAGAAATCTTTTGAGTGTATAATCTATATGAAATTAATATTATGACAATATTTGGGTGCCTCAAAAATCTCGCGTTGCACTTTAAACAGAAATATTTTGTTTTTAATTGTTACTTAAAATTAACTGGAAACATGTATTTTTATCATTCAGAGTTTTAGAATTATGCAGCCAAATCGACATCCTTCGTCACTCTTAGTGAAATCCTGCTCTTAATGAGAACCCTGATTCAGTTATGATGTATACCATCAGGTTTGATTTAAAGGAGGCCATTTTTAAAATGACAGTTTTCAGACTATGGCACATTCCCAATTTTAAGGAACAGAAGAGGGCTAGCTTATAAATGCTAAGACATAATCACAAGATCATACCAAACATTGAAATACCTCATTGAGAGAATGGCCCAACTCTACATAATAGCAACATTTAGGGTAGACCCAGGAAATTGCTACTGCTTTCCTACCGATAATGTTAAAGAAAAGCCCAAGTCCAAGTGGCTTTTTAAAGCAATCAATATGGTTAAAGAAAAAGAATCCAACTCCATGGAGTTGGGCTTTGGGTTTCAATATACTTATATTACCACCACAATGGTTGAATTATTCACGCGTATAATTCTCTGTATTATTTTTGGGTCATTAAACAATGTCTGATATGTTAATTTACCCTGGGTGTTTCTAAAATGTTAATATGGTGTAGTTTTTATCACATTTTATATACTCTCCGTAAATGATACATTTTCTATTTAAAAAAAATAATTTTTACCATATTTTTGATTATTGATACCTGTAACTTTTTTAATTATTTATTTTTTTTATTTTTTGTAAGTTTTTTTCTGTATTGTCCCCGCCGAACTAAGTGTCGGACACGGGGACTAAAAATGGGCTCCGTCCGTCCGTATGTCTTTAGGTCTGTATGTCCGTATGTCGTATGTCCTGTGGAGAAAATGTTAACCCTGGAATTCCGTGATAAAAATGTTAACCCGGTATGCTGTTATCTTTGAAACGCTATACGGGCCACACAAAATTCCCTTCGTTCATGGAAGTGCAATCATGGCAGCCATCGTTTTCTGTGATTTGAAAGTGTGTGAAATGTGCGGTGTGGGTATGCAAATGAGCTCATTAAATAAGCATAATAATGTATCACTGAAACGGTAAATCATTAAAGATAGGGCAAATATTTTGCACATGAAGTATATCTTGGCATTCATCGTTTTTGCACTTTGAAAGTACATGATATATGCTGCTTAGTTAATGCAAATGAGCTTAATTAATATGCGTAATTAAATGTATTGCTGAAACATTAATATTGGATGTGAAATTCCTTCGCTCCATGAAGGACATTATTCCTTCGCTTCATGAAAGTGCATTATGGCATGCATCGTTTCTGCGTTGTGAAAGTCATGATTGGGGCGGGTTAGGTAGGCAAATGACTAATTAAATATGCATATTATGTATCACTGAAACGTTCCCATCAGATATGCAAAATTCTTTGCCACCAATAGCCTTTTTGGCATGTTTGTTTTGCGTACTTTTGAAAAAGTGCATGATATTATTCCGCCTTAGGTATGCAAATGAAGCTAATTAAATATGCACATTAATGTTTCGCTGAAACGGTACATCTGATGGGAAAATTCCTTCGACTACATAAAGGTTATGCCATACACTTTGTGTGAACATGATATATATGCCGTTTGATTATGCAGCTTAGGGTATGTGCAAATGAGCTAATTAATATGCACAATTATGTTTCGCTGAAACGGAACATCGGATGTGCAAATTCCTTCGCTCATGAAAGGCTATGCAATACATCTTTTGTGTGCAAACATCATATTTGCAGTTTAGTTATGCAAATGTCCCAGACTTTAATTTCCTTACCATCAGCTCATTTATTAAAAGAACTAATTTCCATAGTCATTTCTTTGCATGCATATACTCCACTCGCACTCATACGTCACTCGTACTCATACTTCGACTTGCACTTAATAATCTTCTTCACTCCACCTTCCAATTCTGACATTGCATGGTTTAATTGGGGTGGTCTAGTGGTCCCAGTTCACGGGTGGTGGTGTGCAATTAGTTGTACTCCAAATGATCGCGAAATTTCGGTGGGGACATATTTTACTCATCCGCTGTAAAACAGTTCGCCTTGTTAGTTATTTGTTCAGTCTAACAATATTTTCAGTGGTCTTACTTTTTACAAGTAGTAGTAGTAAACCAAAGTTTTAAATCCGGTTTTTGTCCCCGTAAGCGTGGGTGGCCGGATTCCCACCTCACACGGGCAAGCAACCGCAACTTACGTCTATCCTTCCACTACACACGATTCATGCATCCTCCATCCTAAAAAAACCGCGCTGGAACCCACACCCTCTCCTCTCCTCCTCCACTTTCCTGCTTCTATGTCTGTCTTTTTTTTGGACGTCCCCTCCTCGAACCTCCCACCTCGAACCTCAAGGCCCTTCTTAAGGCATGCTCGTCATCCCTTCCTCAACACTGCCATACCAACGTACACTATTTGCCTTCGCCACCGGTCCATCGCCTCTCCCAAACCCAACATCTGTATCAAAGTCCTCAGTGTCTTCATCCTATCCATCAACTTCACCACACATCGCTCTCATCAGTGCTCTCCTCTGTAATCCTCAGAATCCCCATCTCATTTGTCGCTCAGACACCAGGTCTCGCTCTCATACAGCATCACTGATCCCACACAACCCTACACACACACATCACCCCCCTACCTACTCTAGCTGTCACAGCACCTCGCATCCACCACCTTCACTAACCTTGTCCCCAAGGTATGTGAACTCCTTCACATACTCCACCTCATCACAACACTCTGCCTCCTGTTCCACATCCTCCAGCTCCGCGTTCTCGCAGCTTCCGCACATAAAATCTTTTGCCAAGCTTAGGGTCACTCGGGGTCTTCATCGTTGTGCATCTCCCATGGATCCGTTTCCCACATTTCTCACACCACACTGAGTTTGCTTTTTACCTCTTCCACACACGCCACATGGTTCGACTTCTCACTACCACCTTTCCCTCCACCCCGCTCACCAGCCCTTTTGTCTTCCAGGTGTTAACTTAAGACCCTTACTCTCAAAAGGCCGCCTTCCATTTCCAAAACTTCTCCCTCAGCCCTTCCATTGGTCTCGCACATTAAAAACCAAGTCCATCAGCATAACACATCTCACTCATCAACCTTCTTTTGCACTCTTCTGTGACTAATCGTCAATCACAATTGCAAAAATCATGGCGAAAGTACAGAACCTTGATGCACCCTACCTTCACTTACACATTCACTTACCTTACCTAACACCTACAAGTAACCGTCCATTTTACAAGCAAAAGGCCACATTACGTTAAGGCCCCAACTCCAGCTCCAAAACTGTCCTGAATGCCAAAGCTAATAAAATTGTAATTATTAAAAAAAAAAAAAAAAAAAACTTGCCCGATTGTGTCCGCCATTTTGAGTTTTTATAATATATTACGTATGTTGATATCATCGAAAGCCTATTTCATTATCTTGAATTTGCTCCAAAGATAATCCCGATCGGTTAAGTATATAGGCCGAGCTATAGTCTTCTGAATCAAGTAGTCCGGTTTTTCACCCTATCCAACGAATTGCCCCATTTGATGCCCGGAGCCCGACTAAGCAAATGTGATCCGTGGACGTGGCAGAAAATCCGCTTGCTGGATTGAAAGGACTTAACTCGTCAACCTAACCGATTTGAATGATCTTTGCAGCAAATTAAGAATAATAACCAGCTTTCAGATGTATATCACATATTTAGGATATATGTACTTAAAATCAAATTGCGGACAAAATCAGGGTCTGTTTTTTTTTTACTCGCCCTTTATATATAATGCTTTACTAGTTAAGTTCAATAGAAGAGTTAAATGGACTTCTTGTGCCAGTCAATATGAATATTCAGTTTTTTCTTTAGAAACAGTTTTGATATGTTAGGCCCCTTTTTCAATGATGTAGAAATGTGTAATATGACTCGCATGCTTAAGCTTCTCGGTTTTGATGAATTATTCATATTGGGTATAGCTGTCTACTGCGAGTAATTGAAATAGAAATAGTATATTACTGCTGACAGGAATCAAATTTCCAATCTCTTGCCTTAATAGCATACTTGGTAATTCTTTAACTTGGGCAAGGTCATTGCTATCTACTGCTGATAGCATGAAGCAAATGTACAATCTACTGCTAATAGCATGAACTTGTGAATTCTTTAACCGGACAAAAATTTGCTATCTACGGCTGATACGTCAGTGGTCAGGTGCGAAATTTATACTATTGCTAATAACATGACTTGTGAATTTCTTTAACCGGGGACAAGAACTTTGCTATCTACTGCTGATAGCATGGAATCAAATTTACAATCTTTGCTATAGCATGACTTGTGAATTCTTTAACTTGGACAAGTCATTGCTATCTACTACTGATAGCATGGAATCAAATTTATAATCTACTGCTAATACATGACTGGTGAATTCCTTTACCGGACAAGCAAATTTGCTTATTTCTACTGCTGATAGCAGGAATCAAATTTTTTATATCACCTAGCTATAACATTGACTTGTCAATTCTTTAACCAGACAAGAATTTGCTATCTACTGCTGAAGAGAATCAAATTACATCTATGCTAATACATACTTGTGAGTCTTTAACTTGGACAAGTCATTTGCTATCTACGCTAAAGCATGGAATCAAATTTATAATCTACTGCTAAGCATGACTTGTGAATTCTTTAACCGGGACCAGAACTTTGCTATCACTGGCTGAGAGCATGGAATCAAATTTATATATACTGCTAATAACATGACTGTAATTCTTTAACCAGGACAAGAAATTTGTGCTATCTACTGCTGATAGCATGGAATCAAATTTACAATCTATTGCTAATAGCAGTACTTTTAATAATTCTTTAACTTGGACAATCATTTGCTATCTACTGCTAATAGCATGGAATCAAATTATATCTACTGCTAATAGTCATGACTTGTTTAATCTTTAAGCCGGGACCAGAAATTTCTATCTACTGCTGATAGCTGAATCAAATAGTTTATAAATCTACTGCTTATAGCATAACTTGTGAATTCTTTAACTGGGAACAAGTTCATTTGCTATCTACGCTGATAGCATGGGACAAGAAATTTGCTATGCCACTGAATCCACTCATCAGAAGATAATGCTTGCTTTACGTTTTGCTAATTTTAGCAATTTGTTTGTATGGTCAGTGTTAGAGAAGAATATTTTAATACATATGGGGCTGATATGTGGCATGAAGGTAGGGGAGGGCAGTCTAATCTTTGTTTGCAGGGTTGCAGAGTGACATGAAAGGTCAAAGGTCATCTATAGGTCAATTTACATAGAAATGCCCAGTGACCATCAAATTTGGTCAAAAGGACTGCTGAC
Organism: Ophioderma brevispina; assembly: GCA_023653785.1. Lineage (NCBI taxonomy): Eukaryota > Metazoa > Echinodermata > Ophiuroidea > Amphilepidida > Ophiodermatidae > Ophioderma > Ophioderma brevispina. The sequence continues at coordinate 15,077 of JAMKCH010050718.1, forward strand.
CTGAGCACAGAACAAATCTGAGGTCAAAGGTCATACACTAGTTATATAAAACAAATATTGACTGCCCTTGGGAAAATAGTAGGCCTACAGTCTCCACACCACATTGGGGCAATAGATTTCACCATTCTCCCTTATGAGCAGTCAATATTTGTATTTTAAATCATATTTGCCTGCAATGAAATTTTGTAAAATTTACACAGGATGTTAGATAATGGAATAAATAATCCTAACTGTTGTCAAAACTGTTTTGCCGTTGATTATTTTGTTTTATTCTGGTTTTGTCATAATAAGTGAGAGTTACAAACAGCTGTGAATAATATGGTTCACCAAAAATAAAATGGTACACAATGTGTTTTCCCTTTTATCTCAGGAATGAATTAAATTAGGTGTCCAATCCCGGTGTCATAAACTACCTTGTCCGCGTGACTGAGTGTCCTACCACCCATCTGTCTATTGTGTTCGCCATTGAGTGCTGTATGCATCGTTTGTTTTAGCACTGTACCCAAATGGCCTCGTATACAGGGTCACAGTTTATTCCGTACATGTTGCTATGGTAGCTAGGACACTCTCTCATGGGGGACACTCAGTTTCTTTACACCGGCAATCAGAACACACATCTTAAAGGTTTTTTTTTTTTTTTTTTTTCCCCCCCCCCCCGACTTACCTAAAAATGTTGTGATTTCAATATCATCTGAACCGTTAGCCTTAGTAATTCACGTGTGCCCAATCTTACATGCAAATTCGGTCGCATCTGTAAAAAATTCGCAATTTTGTATTTTTACAACACAGTAGCCTATGGGACCGTGGGAAATGAGCAATGCTCATAACACAAAACCGCAAGATCGGGATCAGCTCAAATTTGAGAATAAGCTTTTCTCAAGAATATCTAGTGATCAATGAATAAAACAAAGTGCTGAAATCATGAAATGCACCTTTGACTGTTATGTGTTAATAGTTATTTGCCCTCTATTGCTCTTAGCATGGCATCAATTTTTCTGTCTACTGCTTACAGCTGACCAGTGCATTTGTTTTCTACTGCTGATAGCATGACTTAGTAATTCTTTAAAGGTGTAACAAGAGATTTCAATGTTTTATATTGAAATATAAGTAAATCAAAATCACCTTTTTTCTCTTTTAAGACATTTTTGTAGCCAAATACAAGGTAAGAAATATATTGTGTCTGATCTATATGAAATTTCTATGATGACACAATATAAGGGCGACTCAAAATCTCTCATTGCACCTTTAACGGACCAGTCCGTTTTATTGTCTCGCCTGAACTTTTGTTCGGCAGAGACTTAGTAATCACTTTTCTGTCTGTCTGTCTGTGTGTCTGTCTGTCATGCTGTCTGCGCGACGTCCGTGTTTACTGCTTGTGTACGATTTATCTGGAGTTCCGTAAGGGCTATGCTGATGTAACTTGGTGGAAAGAAGCGGGTCCATGAGTTCTCGGCCTGATTAGATTTTGGGCGTAAAATGTGCTAATTAAGTATGTAATTTGCATAATTAACGAAAATTTTCCCGCAAGGCTTGTGTACAAGTTTTCTGGAGTTCCGTAAGGCGTATGATGATGTAACTTGGTGGAAGGGAGCGGGCTGGAGAGTTCTCGAACTGATTAGATTTTGGGCGTATTTCGGGCAAATTAAGTATACAAATGAGCTAATTAATATGCAAAAATCAGCGTAATTGCTGTAATTTTGAAACGGTACATTGGATACGGAAAATTCCTTCACTGCATGAAAGCCTGTCATGGTGCGCATCTTTCTTGCAATTTGAAAGTGTGTGATACATGTGGCTTAGGTATGCAAATGAGCTAATTAAATATGCATAATTACTGTATCTCTGAAACCGTACATCGGATAGGCAAAATTCCTTCGCTGCATGAAAGAATATTATGCCATGCATCTTTTGGGTGAATCATAATTGGGTCAAAGTGGCATTTTGGGCGTAAAATGTGCTAATTAAGTATGTAATTTGCATAATTAACGAAAA
>JAMKCH010050719.1:0-44859 GCA_023653785.1 Ophioderma brevispina
GATATTCTGACGGCTCTGAGCAAATGAGACCCAAGTCGGTGCATTTCATGTAAAGACATCATGAATTAGCCTAGCATGAAAACTTCTATAAGAGGATCAAAGGATTGCAAGGATTGTACAGCGTATTCATAAAGAGTCTTTTACTCTAGTCTTAATCATGAATATCTTACACCAGGACACCAAAAAGTCACTGTGGTTTGTAGGAGTTGGTCACAAGTGTTTTGCACAGTAAAAATTGCAAGGTTCCCATGCAGGAGGGGAACATCACATCGTCCCACCATCCTGGCCACTTGATTTGTACATTCATGAATACTTAATAATTCAAAATTAAAACTAACCATCAACTTTATTAATTTTAAAACTGATGATCATACCTATAAGCATTAGAAAGTGAACCACTTACAAATTTCAAATTGTTCTATAAATTTGCATGAGTAAAATGTATTTGGAAAAGGCAAACATTGCAACTACCCTTCGGAACCACCCATTATTGCACCAATCCCGGAACCACCATATAGTCCATTCTTATTTTTACTTATCAGGCCCCAGCCAGGGGGTATGGGCTCTGAGTCAGTGGTCTTCTGATCAAGTTCTATGATTAAGAGATAAGACATGAACGAAAACAAAATGACCTATAAACGTACGTGGCCATAGACAAAACTGTCAAAGAGTCTGCCATATGGTAACTGTTAGCAGACGACAGCCGCAGAGACAGATGGAAATGGTGGTACCGGGGGGGGGGGGGGGGTTTTAGTTACAAACGCTATACGGATTGGGTCGCAAAATCAAGGTCTGGTTTAAACTTGACCCCTTTTTGCACGTGTGGTATAATTATTACCCCTTTGTTTCACATAATGGTATAATGATCGGGGTGATTTGAGTTGTCGGTATAAATTTGGTACGCATCCACGATGGTGATATATAGCCCGTGAACGTAGTCAGCTCTACGTAGAATTCAACATCGTAAGCTATCGTATTGATTTGCAAACTTTTTTATCATCATAATTATAGTTAATATCGGTTTGTTTACGCTGCCGCGTCGTTTCATGTGAATTTCGGTCTGGCTTCCAACTGCACACCAGTCGGCGAAGCAAAGACACGCTGGGTATTTGCCGGGGTATTTGATTTGGCGGGTTCTGCTGTTATGAAAGAATTCGTGCAGACATGACCTATTTTGGTTTATAAATATGCCCGAAAATATGGGTCATTATATGGCAGAGGAGAGGTATAATTTCGGGTCCACTTCTTGAATCGGTATAAATATGGGTCAGTATTTTGCAAGAAGGCGAGGTATAAGTTGGGTCCACTTTGAGTCTGGAGGGCAGGGGTCCTACCCAAACAAAATTGATTTAATCACAGAATGTTTGGCAGGTTTGCTTATTGGAGTTTTGTGAGTTGGTTGTATCAATGACCACTCTGCCTCACTGATTCAAGAATCTGTATACCCCCCCATAAGTCCTTTAAAGGGCCGGAGACAATACATGGTGCAAAGATCTGCCCCATGTACCAGTGGCAACTTATTTTGAAGGGATTTGTCAAATGAACCAAACTGATTGCTTGATAACCCTACAGTTTCGTACACCAATATGGAGCTTGGATAGTGTTTCTTATGACAGCATTTGCTGAACAATCCAGTGCAAGCATTTTGACACAAGTAGCATATTTGAAGGCAACATAACAGGTATCGGATAGTATCGGAATATGCTACCGGAACAGTATCGGATAGTTTTCACATGCAATTTTTTGTGTCACCTTATGGTCATTGGCTCTGGGATTTAATCAGAACAGTATCCGCTATTCTAAACGGGTAGCTATAATCGGAATACTAATCCCGCTACAGTATCCGATACTATCCCACTACATATCCGAGTACTATCTATACCCTAACTTAGCTAGTAGCGGGATAGTCTTTGATACTGCTACCTCTCTCACTACACTAGGACAGTATCGGGAAGTTTTTCACATGCAAATTTTTTGGTCCATTATGGTCTTGGATCGGGGATATATCGAACAGTATCCCTATTCTACGGTAGCTAGTATCGTGATACTATCCCGCTCTAGTTACTCCGTACTATCCGCACTCAGTATTGCGATACTACCCGCTACTATAGTATCCGATACTTTCCCGATAGCACATTGTTCCAGTGGTCTTTGGTCAGTTTTTTCCCGCCAAAACGCCCCAGAAGGGCGGCCATTGTTGTTCTTTTAGTTTAAATTTCCTTCTGTTTATGTAGTAGCACCTCTAAAGAGGATACAGTATAGTTGGCGTTTAATACCTTTTAAGTTCAACACTCCCAATGACGAACTCAATCCATGGAAATACAGAAGTAGTAGTGCATGTACCTTAAATCACACACTATTCATTACATTTCGGGTTTATACATGTCTTGCTTCACCAATATAGCCAACTGCAAAGAGTTATTATAAACATGCATGCAAATCATTTGATCAACCAATAGCCGACCGGTATATTCATCTGGCCTGCAACTATAGTGGGCCATGCAGAATCTTTATAGAGTTAACACATTTATGGGTTTTGTTTCTTTCTTTTGTGTGCAAGCCAACTAACCTGTCACTAGTTGATAAAGCAACCATGCAGAGATAGCGCTCACAGCACAAATATAACAGCTAGCATGTCCCCATCAGAACCATGTAGAGATTACACCTAGGATTAGATTCAGAATAAACCCAACAGTGGTCAGTACTACATGCAATGTGTGTATTCACAATGAACTGCTATCCTACTAGTGGTAACATGCATAGTTTGTACTAAGCTCCGAATTTGGTTGAATTTGAACTTGCAAAGAGATAACGTCATCATATTCCTGTTCATCAAGGCCTCTTCTGATACCTCTTCAGATCCAGGGGTGGGAGTAATCCGAAATAGTATCCCTGGTGATCATGTGAAAATGCCTTAGCAAGTTGATTGTGTTAACTCTTGCAGATGTGGATCGTGAAATGTACCCACTATCGATACCTTTCAGATATTAGGTATCTGAAAAGTATCCGCTAGTGTGTACCTTTCAGATACTATTGATACCACATTGAACATCATACCTAGCATTTGCTTGTGGCTACCCCTCATCGCGTGTATCTTAATAGTATCCACTAGCGGGTAGATAATGGGAATATATCCCAATAAGTACCCTCTATGGATCTTTTTGGGTACCTTCAGATATGTAGCAAATATAGTACCGGAAACTCTTCGCCGTTATAGTTCCCCGTAACTGTGCCGATAACTTTTTTCTTTTGCTCATGGGAGAGAAAGAAAGAAGGCCATGCCTATTAATTTGGCCACCATATGACATTTTCACAATCATTTTGCTTCATCTAGGTGGGCTGCTGCTGGCAGTGGCACATCCGTATCATCAAATGAATGTAATATTCCCCACAACAGCTTCACAGCATGGCCGCATATGATGATTTTTTTTTTATTGGGGGGGGGAAATTTGTTTAAAATGGGACTACTTTTTTTTTTAAAAAAAGTGGACCTTCTTCCTGAAATTGGTAACCCTTTTTGGCGGGAAAAAGGATGAGAAAACCCTAATGTTTAGCTTCCTCCACTCACGAAATCTACTTTTTTTGGTGTGGCCTTTTTGAGCTAGGGTTTTTTAGGGGATTCTGGGGGTAAATACCTTTTCCAGCTGAGGTCACAGTTGTGTAGCTTAAAACCATGTCCATAGGGCAGCATTGTGGTTTGTGAGGTGGCGTAAGCCCAGTCCAGAGAAAAGTTGTCCGCGATCGGAGGGTAATAGGGTCCAAAATGGCTGATTTTTGTCATGATTTTTCCAACAAATTACCAATTTTACCTAATTTTTTTTGTGTCCGCCCTTGCTTTAGCAGGAAGACATCTTTTTTCTGGATGTCGGCCTGTTGGCTGTGACCAAAAACAAATTTAACCAGCCAGGTTCAACTTTGTACAAATGCCCATAGATGATTCATCTGGATGGGGATAGCGCTCACCATTTCGATGAGTAATCTAATAGTAGAGGGTGGGCTCTATGGAAGGTCAATGTTTCAGATCACTTCGAAGTTCGAACACAGGCTCATTTTGATGACTTTAAGTCACACGATCACCCCTTTCGAAGAAAAAATGAAAAAAGGAGTTGCTAAACCAGGGTGCCCCATCAATAAAAAATCCAACGTGGCCACCAAATTGTCAAAAAATTTGATTTTTACCATAACTCAATTATTTTTTTGTCAATTTGCTTAATTTTTGGTGGCATATAAACCATGTTTTGGGGTATTAGGAATCATTCTAATCTCTAATGCATTTTTCATCTTACCCATAGCCTTTTGTTTTTCTTGACAATGGCTTTTTTTGCTTAAAATTGAGATCTGAGGGTGCTTTCCCCATAAAAATACCATCCGATTGATATGGCACTTTTAACATAAAAAGTTGAAAGAGAGTTTTTAGTATAAACACTTGCTGAAATTTGACGTTGCGTGTGTTTGCGGTTTTTAAACTGTAGGCATTTGTACTGTCATAAATTGCCCTCCATTGAAACCCATACGTAAGAAAGTTCGTTGACCCCTTTATATTCCCATGAGAGGGTTTGCCTTTCCGCAAATTTAAATTGAATGGCTCGCAGAAAATGGCAAGTGCTACACAGCTCTAATCCTTCAGAAAATGATAATCAACAATTCTGATGATGGCCCCACACACCAGTTTAAAATTTAAAACTACTTTTTTTTATATCATATGTCTTTTTGAGAAGCGCCCCTCGCAGTCCGATTTAAGAAGCTAAAACTGCCATTTGAGAAACGAGAAAGTCTGTGTTAGTATAAGTGCATAGAATATCCTTGCGGTCTGCAAAAACATGGGGTATTGCCCACAAAAATGAAGTGTGATTAACAAAACACTATATCAAGTTATGGTCAAAAATATGATTTTTGGTCAATTTGGCGGCCATTTTGGATTTTTCGTTGGTGCACCCTGGTTTTTGAACTGTTAATTTTTTTCTTCGAAAGGGATAAGCTAATAAAGTCACCATTCGAGCCGGTGTTTCGCAGTTCTTCTGAAACTAGACCCAAATATGACCCTCTATATCCCACCTCTACTAATGCCTCCTTATTTATCATAATATTACTGGGAATGACTTAATCGTCACAGTGCCACGTGACCGAGATCCCTGTCAGCAAATGTCACTAATAATGTTTGAATGGTACAATTTTAAATGGAAATTTTTGGGAAGTTGTAAAATCTCCTCACACCTTGCTTTAATTTGTTATAATACTTGTTGACATGCACATTTGTTCACAGGTGTCTCTACAACAGTTCTGATGACAGTGTGCTTTTTTCCAGAACCATATGTAGAGTTCAGACTTGTGACAGGACCACTGGGAGCGTGATCCTAAACAATGGGTAATTATTCAAATACACTTAATAGCTGAACCAAAATTGTTTTTGTCTGACTAAATATATATTTTTTTGTCTCCGCCTGAACTTGGTTCGGGCTCGAGACTTAGTAATCATTTTCTCTTTCTGTCCTGTGTCTGTCTGTGTCTGTCTGTCATGGCGGTCTGTACGTGCCTGACGTCCCGGGTTTCACTGGCTTGTGTACGATTTATCTGAGTTCCTCCGTATGGGCTACGATGATGTCACGTGGTGGAAAGAACAGGTCCACGAGTTCTCGACCTGATTAGATTTTGGGCGTAAAATATGCAAATTAAGTAGCTAATTTTGCATAATTAACGAAATTTTCCCGCAAGGCTTGTGTACAAGTTTTCTGTAGTTTTTCCGTAAGGCGTATATATGATGTAACTTGGTGATGGGAGCGGGCTGGAAGTTCTCGACCTGTTTAGAGTTTGGGCGTATTCGGGCAAATTAAGTATGCAAATGAGCTAATTAATATGCAAAAAACGCGTAATGGGCTATATTTTGAGACGGTAACATTTGATACACGTAAATTCCTTCCACTGCATAAAGCCCTCTCATGGTGTCGCATCTTTTTTTTTGCAATTTGAACGTGTGTGAATACCGTGCCGTCTTCGATGGCAAATGAGCTAATTTAAATATGCGTAATAATTTACTGTATCTCTGAAACGTACATCGGATAAGGCAAATTCTTCGCTGCATGAAGAATACTATGCCATGCATCTGTTGGGTGAATCATAATTGGGCTAAAGTGGCATTGTTGGGCGGAAATATGCTATTAATAGTGTCTTATTTGGCATAATTTAAGAAAAAAAGGCTTGTGGGTACAAGTTTCAGGAGTTCCGTAAGGCGTATAATGATGTAACTAGGTGGAAAGAAGCGGGCTGACGAGTTCTCGACCGTCATTAATTTTGGCCTATTATCGGGCAAATTAAGTAGGATGAGCTAATGAATATGCAAAAATCAGCGTATTGCTATAATTTGAAACGGTACATCGGATCCACAAAATTCCTTCCTGCATGAGAGTCAATATGGTGCGCATGCTTGTTTGCCATTTGAACGTAAGGTGATATATGCGGCTTGGGTATGTAAATGAGCTAGTTAAATTGCAGTAAGGTGCGTATAATCGCTGAAACTGGTACTCCGGCTATGCCAAATTTCTTCCACTACATGAAAATACTAGCTGGCATTCATCTTTGTGTGAATCATAATTTTAGGGTCAAAGTGCATGTGGGCCAATTTAAAGGGGCATTTGTGTTACAATTGACCTAATTAATATGCTAATTGCTGTATAGCTGAAACAGTACAATGGATATGCAATATTTCGTGTTACATGGAGGCGGTGGGTGTTGTGGTGGTTTTGCGGTGGTGGTGGGGTGTTGGGGAAGTTTGGGGGTGTTGCGGGGTGTTGGGGAGGGGGTGGGGTTGTTGCGGTGTGTTGGGGAGTGGGTGGGTTGTTGCGGGGTGTTTGGGTTAGGGGTTGGGTTTTGCGGTGGTGTTGGGATGGGGTTGTGCGGAGGGGGTGGGGTGTTTTGCGTGTGTTGTGGTGTTGCGGTGTGTTGTGAGGGGTGTTGCGCGGTGTTTGTGAGGGGTGGGTGTTGCGGTGTGTTTGGGGGGGGGGTGGGGTGTTTGCGGTGTGTTGGGGAGGGATGGGGTTGTTGCGGATTGTTGGGGATGGGGTGTGGTGTTGCGGTGGTGTTGTGTGAGGGTGGGGTGTTGCGCGGTGTGTTTTGGGGATGGGGTGTTGTTTTGTGGAGTTGTGTGTGTGTTTGTGTTGGGGGAGGGGTGTTTGTTTTGTTTCGTTTGTTTTGTTGGGCGTTTTGTTTTTTTTTTTTTTTTTTTTTTTTTTTTTTTTTTTTTTTTTTTTTTTTTTTTAAGAATGGAATTTTTTTGCGGGGGGTTGGGAGGGGGTGGGGTGTTGCGTTGTGTTGGGGCGGGGGTGTGTTGGCGGTCGTTTTGTGCGGGGGTGTGGGGTGTTGCGGGTTGTTGGGAAAGGGTGTTGCGGTTGTTGGTGTTCGGGGGGTTGAGGTGTTGCGGTGTTTTGGTGCGGTTGGTGGGTGTATGCACTGCGTGTGTTGCTGTTAGATGGATCGGTTTTTGGTTTTTGGTTTGCTGTGGTGTTTTGTTGCTTAATATTGGATTTGTGTTTTTGCTGAAGGTTTTCTAGGGGCGGGGGTGTCCGGGGGTAGGTATTTGTGGAGCTAGGGGGGGGTGTTTGCTGGTGGTGTTTTTGGGGCGTGGGGGGGGTCCTGTTGCTCTGGGATGTAGGTGCCGGGGGGTGCGTGTTTTCTGTGATGTGTTCGGGTCCGCGCGAAGTGGTTTGCGGTGTTGCGGTGTTTGTTTGGGGAGGGGTGTTGGCAGGTGTTGGGAGGGGTGGTGTGTTGCCGGTTTGTTTGTAGGGGGTGGGTTTTTGCGGTGTGTTGGGGAGGGGGTGGGGTGTTGCGGGGGTGTTGTGTGTTTGGGGTGTTTGCTGGGTGTTGGGGGGGAGTTGTTTGATTGTTTCGTTGTTTTTTGTGGTGAGGTGGGGTGTTTGCGTAAGTGGGAGGGAATGGGGAGGGTGATTGGGGGGTGGTAGGTGTTTTGTGGTCATTTTAATTTTTATCTTTTTTTCTTATATTTTTTTTTATTTTTATACAAAAAAGCAAAAAATTTTTTGTTTTGCTTTTTTTTTTTTATTTGTTTTTGTTTGCGTGGGGTTGGCGAGGGGTGGGGATTTGCGGGTTGTTGGGGAGGGGGTGTTGGGGAGGGTTGGGGTGTTTGCGGTGTGTTGGTGAGGGGGTGGGGTGTTTTCGGGGTGTTGGGGATGGAGAGTGGGGTTTTGGGGTGGGGGGTGGGTGTTGCTGGGTGTTGGGTGAGGGGTGGGGTGTCTGGGAGGGGGTGTGTGTTGCGGGGTTGGGTGTTGGGGAAGGGTGGTGGGAGTGGGGTGTGTGGAGGGGTTGGGGTGTTACGAGGCATTTGATGGGGTGTTTCATCAAGGGTGTTTGGGGAGGAGTGGGTAGTTGCGGGGTGTTGGTGAGCGTGTGGGTGGGGTGTTCGTTTTGCGGGTGTTGGTGCGGGTGTGGGGGTGTTTGTCTGGGTGTTTTGTGAGGGGTTTTTTTTGTTTGTGTTGTTTTTGGAGAGGGTGGTTTGTTTCAGGGTTTGATGGTTGGGAAGTTTTGGGTTGGTTGTGTTTTTGGCTGTGTTTTGGTCTTTTTCTTTGTTGTTTATTTTCCTATTGGTATGGGTGTTGTATTGTAATTGGGGAGGGGTGGTGGATATCTGCATCCTCGCCTCCACTGTATCGGCTTGCACAACTTCTTTGGAACACTCGTACTTGTACATTTGCCATCTGGTTGCTGCTCTTTGGTCTGAATCAGCTATACGCGCAAGCAGGCGAGACTTGTGGTTTCAGAACCGCCTTGTTAAATGTCTGCCTGATGTCCCTTAAAATTTGACATTCAACATTCATGTTTTTAAAGATTGATCAAAAAACAAAAGCAATGTGCATTGCCTAGAATTATGAGGAGTAGTTCGTGAGAATAAGTGATAGTGTTTCTACTTTGTCCCCATTTGTGGAAACTGCTTCAAAAATTTTACGCTTTCTCCACCAAACGGATTCTAGTTTGTGGAACAAGTTTATCACAGCCATGTTCTTCCACTGAAGGCAGACATAAGTCAACCAGTCGGCGCACCCAAACCAAGAAGTAGAAGGCCAGGATAAACCCCAGAGTGCTTTCCAGTCGGCAGCAACACCTTTATCACAAAAGAAGAGACCAGAGAATAAGCCCACCTAAATTGCCAAAAGAAACCTTTTGGTTGTAATGATTGCCTAAAATTCTGCCGAAGCACATCTGAAGACGCAATCTGGGAAATCCCTTGATTATGCGCTTTTTTGAAGACTACCAACTGAACATGCGAATCCACAATGGGGCATTAACAATCAATCTGTATAAATCATGTCTATTAAGAGACTCCGTATACTTTGGGAGTTAAACCATCATCTCCAAAAAGAATAAGAAAAGCACAATGCTCAGACATAACAACAAAGATTAAGGCATTTGAAAAAGACACCAATGCGCCAATACAAACAAGCACTGAGAGATGGAAACAAGGTACACTCAGCTATTTGAACAAGGATTCCTTAAGCTTGCATGCTTACACAACAAAGTAAGGAACTAGAGTTGAAATCACAAGAAAGTAAAAGTGCCAGCAAAGAGCAGCACACATTCAACAAAGTTCAACAAAGATTCAAAATGTCCTACTGAATGAGAAACAAACAAGATCTCCTTCTTTCAGCAAAACAGCCTGCAGAGATTTTTCAAAAAATGTCCAACAGTGACGAAAGTGGCAACTACAAATACCACCCTCTAAAAGGGCATGAGAGACCACCAAAGCCGACCAGATGCATTCAACACTAAACCCCCAGTCTGTCATAGTTAACCGCTTATCTGAAGAAAAGAAGAAATGGCCAGTGCTCCAGGAACCAATCGCATCTCCTACCTAGTGTGGAAAATGCCGTATAACAACTCGGGGGATAGGGGAGTGACTACTACATGAAGGTATTTGCAATATAGTGGATAAGAGCCGCAATACCTTGAGCTGGAGAAACACTGGTGTCCCCTCCTTCTTATAAGTTAAGGTCCCATCACACGAAGAATTCTTGTTGTAACCTTGTGAATGTGTATTCTTGCTCAAAGAACTCCCACAGAAAACAACTATATCGAACAATCCGTTCATGAAGGGTTTCATGGAGAAAATATTCAGGACGTGTTTAACACACAGAACACTAACTGAATGCTCCAAGATGCCAAAAGAATGGTTATAACCAATCTGTGACAACAGGTGGTGGGCTGGGACCTGCAAAAAGGCATATGGTACCCCAGGGGGTAAAAATCAAGTTGATCCCCGTTGGAAAGTTGTGCCATTTTTCCGTGGACAGAACTAAACTGGTTCAAAGGTTTTAACTGTTTGTAAAACTGGTTGAAATCGAGTTCAACTGTCATGTAAAAAACCGTGGTTGAAAATTGTGACATTTTCCGTCACGGAATCAGCCGATTCAACTGGATATTAACTGGGATGAACTGGATTTCAACTGGGTCCAGTGAACAGTTTCAGTGGGATCAACTGGAATTTTGGACCGGGGACTGTATTCCACACCTATGTTACCAAGTTTGCTTAGAGAGTGGGTATCATCGATTGTTCAAGACCACATTAGGAAGATGATGAGCTCTTTCATATGTATCAAACAAACTGAATGGACAACTGACTGGATACAATGCACGATAGGAGTCTTCCAAGGATGCCAACTCTCCTGCATCCTGTTTATGGCCATCTTAAATCTGTGTCTTGATATCCTTAGACCAGGCCAAACAACCTCGGGTCTGAATTGATGAGTGGGATTGGACATCAATATCATCTGCCAAGCCTACGCAGATGACCTGACCCTTGTAGCTAGGGAGTCCAGAAGGATGACAAGAACTTGTAAATACCAGGAACAACTTCATCAAGTTGAACACGGACCATTTGAAAGCCAAACAAGAAAATGCAAGTCTCAGGCATTGAAGAGGTTTGTCCCCACGCAGAACAAAAGCGAAAGAAAAGGACACAAAACACAAATGTGGCTCGATCCCGGCCTAGAAATAGACGGGCAGCAGATTGCTTATATCGACAGTCAACCCGTGCGGTTCCTCGGGACAGCTAATCTATAAAGACCTGAAGGACAATCATCAGAGACATGGGTATGCACAAAGCTGACAGAAAATGGCTTCAAAACTGAGTGGACCTATGAAAAGCGATATTAATATTTACAATAACGCTATTTACACAAACTGACGTGGGAGTTTACCATTATAATTCCCAATTTCCTAATGTTGAAAAGTCTGGAAGCTACTTGCACAAAAAATACCGGAAGCATATGGGAGGTTTTTTTTTTAAAGCACGGTGCACCACACCAGCGCTTTGTACAGGAGCAGGAAACACTAGCCTGCAACTTTGAAAAGGCTAACCCCATCAGTCAAAATATGCAGTAAAAATAAGTACCAATCTACACAAGTTACTCTTCCTAAAGATGGAAGTACACAGACACTCTACAAGAAAATGCATGGAAGTTAAAAAGGCAAAAGCCAGAGGGAATGGTTTAAAGAATTAGAACAGAAAAAACGGCATCCAATTAAAGAAATGGCTAGAAGTCAGGGGTGACAATAGATGCGCCAGCTGATGGTACAACCTATCGACACCAGTCTTACCAATGCCTGAAGAAGGCCCCCAATGACTAGATATTCCTGATGGATGAGGAACACAAACAAATAGAGTTCCAGCACTGAGACAGCTAAGAGACCAGATATCACCATATTTTCTACAAAAAAACAAAGACCTGTGGATCATCATAGAGCTGAAGGTTATTGCTTCCCTGTTTTCCTGCATATGTTAGGGAGTTTTTTTGGAAGAACCTATCCAATGGCATATGCAAGACAAGAAGTGCAAATACCAAATCTAGTGGCTGACTGTGAAAAGAGAGGATGGTCTACATATTACTTGCCAATAGAAGTAGGAAGCATAGGGGTTCTGCAAATAATCAGTTAAAAAATGCTTGGTATCCTTGGGCATTTCTAAAAGAAAGAGAAAAAAACGGCTAAACAGCAGCCAAAAGTGCATCTCAGAGCGAGCTATGGTCATCTGCTCAGCAGAAGATCAAAAGGCATTCAGACAGATGGAGCTACAAGCAAACTCCAGCAATATGCTCCAAGGGAAGTTGAATGGTTGAGCGATCTCACAAAAACCAGGTTTACCAGCCCAAAGTCTGTCCAAAGCCCAGAGACCCCAGAACACACTAACCTAGACAAAGAGATCTGCATAAGATTAATTTTCCCTATTAATCACCTTCACAGAGGGATATATCAGGAGTGCTTTCTTAAAAAAAATGGATAAAAACAAGGCTCCAAAGTTGGACAGCGCCTGGTGTTCTCCCATGAATATTCCTTTTCAACTAAATTATACGTTCAAAAAAGCTTCATGGTTTTCATCTTTGTACTGTCGATTGGTCATTCAGATAATAATTCCTATTTTGTTATTTTCCAATTTTAAGTGAGATGTTTACAACGGCCTTTGGTATTCGTGGTGTACGCCTGTGTTACCAAGTATTAAACCCATTGGGTGGCGATGGAAAGTCAATTCTGAGTTTAATCGTTACCTGCCCGCTCGGTTTTTTTTGGAGACTAGAAATCCCCGCGTCAAAATTAAATTGCCAAATAAATTAATTAAATTTTCAAAATATCCCTGTTTTCACAGGTTTAGCAATTGGAACATATATTTTTGTTTTGTAAACATATTTTTGATAACTTTGAAGCAAAACCAGGCTTTTTTTTTCCTGCGGACTACCTTTCGTAGAAAATTTCTCTTTCGGTGCATTTTCTCATTTTGCAAATTTTGAGGTGAATAATGAAATCTGATGAAATAATTAAAAATGAAACAGTCACCTCATCGCCAGCAAAAACTTGAAAAGTATACGATAAACTCGGAATTGACTTTCATGTGCCTTAGTCCTTTATTCCCTGTATTGGGCAATGACCTGTTCTTAAATTTGTGTATTCTTGCAGCTGGAGAATTCCTTGTCCACCAAAGCTTCCCAGCAGATGCTATGTTTTCTGGTGTCACAGTTCCGTGGGCTGAAGAAGGGAGCAATTAGTCCAAAGCATTGCTGTATTATGTTGGTAGCAAGATGACGCCGGAACTCGCAACTGGCAATAGAAACTTACTTTCAAGAATATTAAGGTCTTCCCTGGTTAATTTCTATTATTCATTTTATGGTATGGTCTGGCAGAGGTCTACAGCTTGACTGGCGCAAACATTGGTGATAACAGTGCTAGAAATATCTAGGAAAAAATAGGGGGCAGCTGGTTCCCAACTAGTCAGCCGATAATGTGGTTAAAAGAAAACGGGGGTACAGCAATAGAATGACCCAACCAGGGTCAGAAGACCTTCCCAAGTACCTTTTCGCCTTACAAATTTGTTGTCGTTGCCACGGGACACCGCTCTAGCAATAACACGTCGTATTCTAGTTCCACACAACAAACGCCCTTGTACATTATCGAGAGCTGCGCTTAAGTCTAGTGGGTTGAATTTCTAAATGTATCGTGTGTGGAACGATCAGAAATAATTCTCGAGTTGCTATGCGCTCTTGGTGGTAAACAGTATTTCAATATTTCTTCATCATGTAGAATTCTTGAAACAAGCCAGAAAGCTGGTTATAAACTGTAGGGCATTTAAAAGCGTACGAATGAGCGAACGGAATTGAGTGGAGGCTCCCCTAACCGTCGCCAGCGGCATGATTTAAACAATGACGCGTAATATGAGACTATTTACATGAGTTACGTCATAAGGAATCTGCTCTGTGTTGACAAATGCCACTCGTACTTCGTAATGCTTGTCGTCCCAAGCTTCCCTACTTCTCTAAAGATAAGATTTCTAGTAAAATTTAAAGTTCGTGATATGATCAGCTTTTTTACTTATTGGTGTATAACTGTTGTTGGTATTGGTAAGGATTACTAAGAATAGGCGGCCAATTTGGGCACGGTAACGGGGACGGTAATTGAGGCGGAGTGCAGTTGAGATGAGTGAGTGAGTCTAGGCAAGGATGTATTGATTGTCGGGCTAGGAATGGGTAGGAATATCGGGATCCATTGCGGTATTCTTTTGAATCTTGGCAATTCAAATTCAGTGCAGTGCTTAACATGGAGTTTGTGTACCGTTCGCGACCGTGTACTATAGCGTATAGGCTGTCTGTGTTGATCCACTTGACCGATGGTACCTCCCGGCGACAAAGAAAAGAAATGGGACCATCACGCCATTACGTCGATAATATGTTTTGCGCGCAAAGGATTACGGGGGCTGGCCTCCGAGCTGTGTGACCTGACCCTAAGTCACCCCTGAAGGACATTGAGTGGGCATTTTCGGCAGGTGTTGATTTTTTGCATAAAGCTGTTATAAGCTAAATCCCGTAGGGAATAACCCTAAAAGGTGCAACGAGAGATTTCATATCAAGTGCCCTAAAAAATCGAAAGTACTGATTTTGATCCTATGTAAAGCTTCATCAAAACTATCCCCATCTTAAAGATTAGATGGGAATGTTTCTATGGTACAAAATTGTGACATTTCTAATTGCATCTAGGAGCAAAACGAAAATTCAGCCTTGTTTGATATTGAAAATAAGCAAATCAAAATTGCCTGTTTTTTCTCTTTTTTAGACATCTACTGTCTCCAAATACTAGGTCAGAGATCTATTGAGTGGTCTAATGTATATAAATTACGTATTTGTTGATGTACCTATCTTCGTAATGACACGATATGACACAAGTGTTGAGTTAAATTTTAATGTTTTACATTTAGTTACCTACATTGGGGCTTATCTTAAAGTTACAACGAGAGATTTCAATGTGGTGCCTTCCAAAAATTGCATCATGTTGTGATATGTAGTGCTTTTATATGGATGAGGACGGAAATAATTATTATTGCTGACAGGCTATTTGCTACAGAAATGTCTAAAAATTGAAAACAAAAGGTGATACTGATATTTGCTTATATTAATGTAAACAGGCTGAATTTTGTATTTGCTCCAATTACGAAAGAGAAATTGTGACCCACTTTTACACCCAGGAAACAATCGCAGGTTACAAATACACCCCCTTTTGCCCCAACAAAAAGTGTTGTGCCTACCAGTCATCACATTAAGAAATCAATCAGTAGTTTCAAGACATGATTTGTGATGCGTGCTATTCAATTCACCCAGTGGTAGACAACTGTTCTACATAAAGCACAGGTGAGTTAGCATTCCAGCCTTTTGTCTACAAATGCTTTAAAGAAACGAATAACTCAAAAGTGTCATATGGTGAGGAGACAGCATTTGTCAGACTTAAAATCCTTCACTTGGATAAGTGGGGATGAAGTCCAATAAAGGGCAACTAAAGTCAACTGCTTTATTGTTAAGATGAAGGAAAGAGGGGGATTTCGATATTATGATTGGCTAGATCAAATGAGGAGTAACGTCACTTGCGGAATGTTCCGGTTTGGAAAAGTTGGTCACAATTTTGGTTCAAAGAAAGCAATTTCCGATTAATCTTTCATACAGAGTTATTGATTGACAGAAAGAGCTTTACATCACCCGTGCCACAATCAGGGATTACAGTTTTTTGACACCGATGGGGAAATCTCTCATGCATCTTTTAAAGACGGCTCAAAGATTTCGGAATATATTTTGGTTAATATATTAATTAAAAACTAACAAACTAGAACTAAAGATAGTACACTAGAATGCTCCAATTCCAAAGTTGAGATGAATCGGAGTTTCGTTTTGAGGCAGTCATACATTTATGTGTATATTAACAGTGCCATTAGGATACTGGTTATAACAAAATTCCGGATCCGGAGTTTTTGAAACAACATGAATGATTTTCTATATGAAGACTTTTTCGATTGAGCTTTTAGATATTTCAACAGTGATTAGTATATGGCAAAGCATTAATGTACATGCAAAAAACACCAATTTGTTTGAAAATTGAGGGCGCCCTCATCGGGAAGGAAATCTCGTGAGTCAGCCTTTAGAGTTGCCTCTGTTTGACAATGCGAAAGCGAGATCTGCAGTGTGAGAAGATACAGGAAGATGAACTAGCTTCTCCATTCTGTACTACATGACTGTCTTCCAGTGTGTCTGATAATAGTGGAAATCAACAGGGCATACCTTATCACTTCAACAGTTTTCGTTTGTTTCACACAAGAAACTCTACATTGAAAGTAGCATCATTGAAAATTGTATCTGACCTATGTGCATCTAATGGTCGCTACTCCATGTCTTACATTAGTAGGGCTATAAACGAGAATCCCATCTTGAGGTTTGGGGGAAGAAGGTTGGAAGACTTTGTTTCTATAATTTGAGGTGGTGAATCGAATTTGCGGTCATCCACTTATGGGACATGTGGGGAACTTTGTAAAATAAGGGGCTATAGTAATTAAGGGGAAATTTGAAATCAAGTTAAATCAAGTTAATGTACACCAATGTATTTGTCTCATTCTAAGGATTAAAAAGGGTATAGTTTGTGTAGGTTTCGACCTTTAGTTGAAAGGGTACACGCCTGTGTACGGTTCGAGGTCATTCTGGGGAAAACAAAAATCCAATGCTCAGATTTTATTGAAAACCAGTGCAAATTATTGCCCTGGTAATAATTAATAGCCAGAACTTGCATTCAATTATTGGTTGACAGCTCTGTTACACTTTTCAGGTCAGTTGGTGACCCCTATGACCAGTGCCTGTTACATTTTTCCCAATAATTACGAAACCAAATGCCAAAACTGTAAAATAAGGCAAGACGAACAATTGACACGGTGTCACCAAAAAAAATCGGCATCGCACTGGGTAACCTTAACACTTACGTGCTCAATGTGAGCGAGATCGATCCTTTGTGTGCATTAGAGGTGTTAACCCCCAGGATGAACATTCGCCTTAAAGTGCTACTGGCACATTTTCACAAATATGAATTCTTCCATATTTGCTTCTACAAGAAGCTAGGCATTGGAAGATAGTGAGAGATATGTTACACATAAAATAACATACCCAAAACAGATAGGGGACATTGAATGAGGCTAAAGACATCCAGGTAAGTTTGTCGGCCCACTTTTAAGTTTGCCATAACTTAATCAACAATGTGTAACATTACCTGATATTTTTGAGTAACTCACTGATATTAAAACCACAAGGTTATAGACCGGTTCAAACAGTTGTGTATAAGCGTGGAAACATGAATACGGCGTGTGGGTGTCTTGTGTTTAAAAGCATTTAGTCGTCTGCGAATTTAACGTCGCCGGCGGCGTTAAAATTATTAAAATCGTTTTGTTTACCCATAAAGGAAGCTGATTTGGTCTGAATCAATTCGGGTGACGGGCGAGGGCTTTTGTAGAACAGCTTTACAACCATGCAAAAATATCGATTTTGAAAAATCTTGTGGGCGCAAACTATTTGGTCAAATGTGCCAAGGGTCTCTTTATGAGGTCTTGTACCTGTTTAACTAAAGGCCGGAAAAGTTACGACAAACATTACCTTTTTTACTCTTGTAATGAGACAATACATTGGTGTACATTTAAAAACACAATTTGGACTTAATCAAATGTACCCCATACTAATTTACCCCCTTTATTTTTACATGTCCCCACCATTTCCCGGAGGTCTGGATCCCAAATATTTGATTCAGCACCCTTCAAACTATAGAAAACATCGCTTCAAACTTTCTTACCCAAACTTTCTAGAAGGGGATTCTGATTTATACCCCCATACATATTTTATCATACCCACTAAGGAGAGATCAATGGGTACCGCCTACCGGATATATTTTCGTTATCAGGTCAGTGAGCGCGTATTCAGCGCGTACGACGCCTCATATAGATCGGTGACCGAGTACTCACCTGATCCATTGACAGAGCGGGTATTATTTTTTTCTGCTAGGCATCGGGATGAAATTTAGTTTTTAATAAGTATAGGGTAAAAAAAGGTTTGGAAATATAAAACAGAAAGTTGTTTTAAATATATTTAAATGAATTAATGTGGTATGGATACTTCGTTATCGGGTCAGCGTCTGCTCTGATATGGAGGACTTACCTGGCCACTTAGCCCCATACCGGTTGGGTGGGGACTTCGCGCATGGTAATTCCCCGTTTTTATCAGAGCGGAACGCTGTTGAACTCGATAATAATAGTATCTACATAGTTACTACCATGAAGAAGAAACTGGCAGGTGTCGAATTAATGTTTAACATTTGTTGTCCATTTTATCCACATTTTTTTCAAAGGGGTTTTTCTTGCCCAGCAGATGTTTGGTAACATCATGAAAACCAGGGTGGTAAGGTCTGACCCTGGCTCAGATCCTATAAATGAAGTAGCAGAGTCAATGCAAAATGTCAGCATATTTACTGCTAGAGGTATGTCAGTTTTATTTTCAAGTGAAGCTTATGTGGTTTAAACCGTCTTTCCTGCATACAGCGATATGGGAAATAAATAGTTTGGTTAGATATGATAAAATTCTGCAAAAAAACTGCACCCCCAGAACACAAGTTTGGATGGTAACTTTGAGCTTAAAGCAGCACTGAGCAATTTTCACAAAAATATGAAATTTTTCAATTGCTCTCAAATGATAATCGAGGCATTTGAAGAATAGAGACTACAGTTTACACATAAAAAATACACATATCAAAAACAGATAGAGAATAAGTCATCCAGGTAGGAATTTGTAGGTGGCTAACTTTTGAGGTTTCATAACTTTAATTCAAACAAATGTGTATATACAGATGAATATCGAGACTTGTACGCATGATTATTGAAGCCACAAGAGGTACGCAAGTCCCCTCAAACAGGGGTGCATGCGTGGGAAAATAGCATACGGCGTGAGTTTTTTTGGGTTAAACGGCCATTTACGTGTCCGCTGAATTAATGCGCGGCGACATTACTTAGTAAGTCGTTCTGTTTACCATAAGGTCGTTGATTGGTCTTAATCCGGTCAGTGAGGGCTAATGTATAGTAACGCTTTTACAATCACACAAAAATATCGATTTTGAAACATCTTGAGGGTGCTCTATTTTTCAAAGTGGCAGTGTCTCTTAAATAAAAAGGAAGTTAGTGAGGCGCAAGCCATATTTTTGTTTTGCCTGCAATGAAGTTCAGCAGGATGAAGCAGGAGGCTTCTTGCCAACCATTAATCCCTCGGATAGTATCTCATTAAAATGTATGGTTCCTGGGAATTGCATTTTTTCTAGCCCTGACATTTTCAATATGATTGGTTCAAATATGAAACCAACAGCATGTTATTTACTTTTTACTCATGCGGATGTGATAAATAATGTTATTGTTTTTAAAGTTGATTTGACAATGTTCGTTTTGTTACTCCAAGTAAATTGACCCTTCGGTTTCCAAGTCCAAAACGGTGCGAAACCATAGCACTAGAACTAGGGCTCGCTTATTCGGTAAAAGGATCCAAAATGAGCGCGAAATAGCAGCGCGCTGACGCGGCTCGATGTGGGGGGGAAAGCCTTTCTGGTTAGTATTGAGAAGGGATTCGGGAGGTACCGCTGTTAGTGTGTTTTTTTTTACTTTTTTTATGTGAAACCGTCTCTTGCAATGTTTCTTTAGACTACAAATGTTAGTCTATTGACCTTCATTTTGGTCAATGAAGTTCACTTCTCTCTCTCCCTTGCATATGTTTCAGCTGGTTTACCAAGAGAGGGTACTCGAAGGTGCAGGTGGTGATTTCATTTACCCCCATATGTGGGAGGATGTCGGGTCAGGTCATCAAAACGATTGCTCGAAGGAGAGACGCAATGACCAGCTGGACATTTTAACAGATGTAAAATTTATAATCGATACTGTTCACCAACTGGAAATGAATCTCATCAATCTTTACCCTTGGAACACGGAATATTGCAGGCATGCAAAGCAGATGAGAATGCAAAATGTTCCTCCACAGGTTTTAAGATCCATGAATTGAGGTCTTCTGTAGCTACGAATTTTTTAGTGCACTACATGAAATAATCATTAAATGTCTATAGATAGTCCGTTCATAATAATATATCATGTTAAATCTTTATCAGCATTTACATTTGAATCTGAAATGAAAAACAGGAATTGCTCAGGCATTGCGTTTTTAGTAATGAGGGTAAACCAGTTTAAAACTTGTTTCAAAGTTAAAGGCACTATCAGTGAATTAAAAATTAGAAAAATCAAAAAAATAATCAAAAATCGGATTTTCTGATCTTGTAACAAGTCAGGTGATTCTAACATGACCCTGCAAATTGATAGGACCAGAAGCAAGCAACCTATATAAGGAAAAAAATCGAAAAAAAGTCATTACTGTCCGTTAGGACACTTATACAAACACGTAATTGAATGGAATTCCTACATTTGAACCTGCGTTTTCTTCTTGTCTGTAAATTTTCAGTTAGGAAAAAGAACTATGAGAATTCTACAGACTGATCTTACACGTTTTTAAGCTATTCCTGCAAAATTTAAGGGATTAGCAGGAATAATGCGAGAGAATCGCAAAAAAATGTGGAATATGGCATCGTTTTTAAACTGTATAATATCAGGGATAAGTGTTTATAATTCCATATAACTGCCTGAATGTAGAAACAAACCACCCAATAGTGAAAAAAATGAGTCATTCAGGAAAAGTGTATACTCGTCTCCTCAAATAGCCATTTACAGCGACGGCGTCATCAAAATCTGCAATAAACAGTGATTGTGTTTACAACAAGGAACAGAATAAACAAAGATCCATAATGTTTTGTGTTTGAGTCACAACTGTATAGACATTACAGAATCAGATAAAAAGACTGCTGGTCTTAATACACAGATTCAAGCCAACCACTGCAGGTGGAGGTTCGCATAGCCATGCCAGTAACAAAAATATAAAAACATGGAATTTTTATGATTTTTTCAATGTTTTGGATTAGCAAATCGCTGCTACTCCCTTTAATAGATTTGACTCTTGGTAATCACTGATAGTTTTTTTTAAATCAGATTTTTATTGGGGGCTGGCAGCCTATGTCTACCCACACATTCTTTATCATTGACATATATTGTGTGTGTGGTGATGTATATGGTGTATTGCAAATTCTTTTTATCTTGACAGGTTTGTGCAGTGGCGTAACCAGACCTTTGCAAATGGGGGGGGGGGGGGGGGGCAGCGAGAAGGGGCGCCTGAGGCCATTTTATAAGAGCGGCGACCTTGGATTCCTTCTCACAGAACTGTACCAAACAGTAAGTTTTTTTTGGGGGGCTGGTGGGGGAGTGAGGTGTTCTGAGCGGGGGCGGGCTCCCCCTTTCCTGATGGTTTAACCATGTTTCGTGTGTGTTTTGCAACTGTAGGAGTCACAAAGGTGACACCAACAGGGTAAGGTCAAAGGTGATCTAGGGTCATTTAGGAGTCATTGCTCCAAAATGATCAACATATAGATAAAAATTCGGCACTGTGGTACATACTGGTTGAATTTTGGAGGGAGGGGAGCTTGACTACCTGAACTCCATGGGTGGAAAGGTCGTATAGGGGTCAATGGCGTCAAAGGTATCTTTAAGTAAATAGGGTCAGCCGGGACATAATCAGGTAGACTAATCAAAGTTTTGGTGCATCTTGATGTTTAAGAGCTATTTTGCTAATTTTATGCCAAAAAATTTAGAAATGTTCAGATACACCCAATCTTAAAACTGCAAACGTAGGATGTCTAAAGTACAAATGACACTGAATGAATATGCCAGAGAACCGTATTGAATTAAAACATGAAATCATAATTAAAGGTTTGTTTTTCCGATTGATTGTCTGTTTTGGTCTTACTGTATATTGAAGAGCAATGGACGCTTGCACATACTACCCATCAAGTGACTCCCGGGTGGGAAACACCTGAGGTTGTGATGGTAAAGCAATAAGCATTTGCAACGCCCTATTCAATACTGTGCTAATAATTGATGGTTAACCTTAAAAACGGCAGTTTTGGTTTAACCTGGGAATGAACTGGATTTTTCAGGATCAACAGGGAGAAAAAATCTCCGGCCTTTCATCGATATCAAAATTGATTGCTCTGGGGTAAATTGGGGGGTGGGGTGCTCCAAAAAGATGATCGGAACATGATATTAAGGGACTGTTCTGTCAAAACCAGAGCAGTAAGTTGGAGAATCTGAGGTGGGGTAATACAACAATACTGTTACCAAAAGGTTGTAACAGGATATCTGATATGCTGGGGTTACTTATTTTACCCCTCAGAAAAAAAGTTTCCCTTAAAAATTGATTTCCCTGATTTGTGACAAACAAGTGTCAATGATGTCTCGCTGCTTTTGGATTTGTGGGCATATTATGGACCATATTGCCAAAAGTCGACCTGTGACTTGTACAAGTTTAACAGAAGAGAATTAGAAACGTTTGTTTACTACAAAGAATGAAGTTAACAATGGACAATGCGGCTGAAAGTCGATCTGTGTGCACGGCGCTGAAACCAAGCAAACAAAAGAATTTATCACTGGAGATGGTCTGTGGATATGCATCATCTTGGAAGACATTGCAGATGTTGGAGACAGTCTGAAGGGGTAAGTGTAAGTCGTTTCAAGATCTTCAGAATGATTAATGCATACAGCGGGTGGTATTAGTCACACACATGTGTCCTTTCACGGAAAGTTTATCTTAAAATTATCCAACTCACAACCACGAAGGTCTCTGTGAATGCAGACATGCTAGCGCTTACAGTTACAGATAACAAATAATAACATAAACACATAAGGAGGGCACATGTGGTACCAGTGGATCAAACAACCGGACTCATGCCAAAGGTCCGGGTTCGAGTCCTGCTGAAGGCCAATGTGTTGTGCACTGGGCAAGGCACTATAACTCATTGCCTCTCTCCACCCAGGTGCAACAAATGGGGAGCTGTTAGGGAATATTGCCCATTGATCGAAGCCCAAAGGTATGAGTATATGACTGGGCATTTGATAAGGCAAGCTGACATAGCGAGTAGCAGGGGAAATAGATGTAAAGCGCCTTTGATATAATGTGAGGTGCTATATAATGTCGACATTTATTTATATGTCGACATTTAACATGTAAATGATGTGTCACAAGTAAAAAAGTGGACCAACTGCATCAAACAAGACAGTGGATTGAATTTTGTATTTATTTTTATCTTTCCCCATATTTATTTATTCAAATTTAGAGGACTTTACTAAGGGTATCTCGCAAAACAGGACTAGGATGGCTTAGGATGGCTTAGGTAACTCCAAGACTCTCCTAACCTGAAGTTTAGGAAGAGGCTGGAGTTACCACCATAATCTTATCTTTCCACACTGACTTTAATCGTTATAACTCAATGTGCATGGGCCCCCATGGTTTAAGTCCCCTCCAAATATCGCATTGTTTGTTTACCCAAGCCAAATGAACATAGGGAGGGGAGTGGAACTCTAGTTGTAATCAGTAGTTCGTATACAAATTACTGTAATGACATGAGTATAGTCCCTTGCCGAGTAAATCCCCCCCTAAGTTAGGAAAATTTCAAAAATTCTAAAGGTTCATTTATAATCCCATGCCAAAAATTGGCTTACAGCGTGAATGAAGCAAAAATCGGAAAACCTATTTTATTCAAACAAAAGCCGTAACCTTAAATTCAAATATATGCACTTTCCAATACTGAGTCCACTAATTTTATATCCATCTCAAAAATGTTTCTACCCTTTTAAAGTTGTGAAAAATGTAGTTTTTAAGAGTAGAACATGGCAAAGTGTCAAAGATTCTCGGCAGAAGACATGTTTCTGGTTAACGTTCTCATGCTTTCTCTTCACTCGGGCGTGATTCACAAACATTCACTCTTTTTCTGCTTTTAAGTTATAAAAAAAATACCAAGGCATTGAAAATTAGGCACTTTCATAAATTCAGTACAAAAAATATTTTTGGTGGATTTGTTTATGAAAATGAAAAAAAAAATGAAAAAGGTATGTGTAGGGTCAGCGGGGCTAAGAGGCAGAATAATCTCATTTGTTCACTGTTTTCCATCATGGCATCTAAAATACCGTTATCCAACTTGCTAAAAAATTAAAATTCAATAGTTCCAAAGGTATTTCACGGAAGATTTCCTTAGTATGATATCAACAATATCTGAATAAAAATATTTAGGAAGGTAAGGTCATAGATGTCACCAAATCAAAATGGATTGCCTCCATATCAGGCTGGTGGCAAATTGGTTCGATCTCACGCGATTTGTTTTCTTGCTAAAAATTCATTTTTTAAAGTTAATATTGGCTAGTTACATCACAAAAGAGAAATCCCTCAGAATGAGGGTGAAAAACTACATAATATCGGCATAACATTACAGCCTGTCTCAAAAAAATGGTAAAACAGAAAAAAATGGTTTTAAATATGAAATTCATAATAAGTCCACCTCTTACTGGATAAATATTAAGAAACAAAGGACCAGGCTTTCCAATGTGTTTGTTTCATCGTATTTGCTTTGTCAATCCAGAGATCTAATCAATTTAGTGCGATATACAACATCGATGGGTTTACCAGTTTTCTGCAGGAAGCAGATTGCTTCGCCCGGTATGCATGCTGTTTGGAAGCGCACAAAAGATTGCAATTGACAAGAGAAACAAAAACACAGGATTAAAGTAAACAAAAGAAGTCTAGTTTTACGACACAGTTGTAATTATCAAATAATCAGTTCAACGATAAATACATTTTCATCAATTTATAGCATACAAATTCATGACGGCAATGACAGGAATTTTACTTATTACAAAATTGGTAGCTGTTTTAAAATCTGCCAAAAGGAATTGTAAATTGCAAACAAAATAAACCTCCAATCCAAAGAAATGGTTTAAAAATATTCCACTATCTGGGCATGTAATAATGTTGAAGTCAAAAAACATTTGATTTGGGAAGCAAATATCAAAGTGTTGGTAGGAATTTGGTTCATTGTATACTAAGACCATAAACATTTTCTCCTCCAGGTTGCTGTAGCCACTGTACGCTCATGTTCTCTTCTAAGTTCAACAAACAACAGTATGTCGAACGTTATTAACTTTATCTTAAAACCAGAACTTACTGGACATAACTTTCACCATTACGTAGCTGTTTCGTATCTTTAGAGTTCTTTATGAAGTAATACTTTTTAAAGATTTCATATCTGTTCAAGTGTGAATAACTTATGTTTAACAAATTCGGTCACAGTTTTTCACTCAACCAGAAGTGGCACAAACTCGATTTTGTGTTCGCAGTAAACTAGAGTTCATCTCTCGATTGAAAACAAGCAAATGAGATGAAACAAAAAAATCCTGGAGAGCCCGGTCTTTTCTCTTGAATGTAAAGGTACAAATGACTTATGTATGTTGAGATATAATATTGAAAAAATCGGTTTTGATTTGTACCATTTTTTTTGAGACAGCTGTAGTTTTTCAAGTCTTCCAGAGTCGGCAGGAATCTTGAGTGGTTGTATGTACAGGCCAAGACATCTCAAATCCGGTTTAGGGCAGATTTGGGCATTATCCCACTCCCCAAATTTCAAGGGATTTTCAGCTAAAAAGGGGTGGAGGATATACGCGGGTCAGACGGTAATTCAGAATTACACCAATTAATAATCCTGCAATATGGCCCTGAACCAAGGACCCTCAGCACCAAAAAAGCTAGGCAAACAGTTTAAGCAGTGAGCCAGTGCTCTCCTTTATGACTCATAAATACAGAGAGATGTCTTTTTGTATACTCATATACAACTTTCAGCTCCCTTATAATGGCCCACAGCAAACTGTGTTAGCAGTGTTCATGAACTGGAAAGTGTATGTGTGCCATGTCAATCGTTATTGTGTTCTCCATTGTGTACTGTGCGCATCAAATCTGTTCAGCTCTTAACCCAATAGCCTGCCTATAATTATGGTCAAGGTTGTTTGGATATGTTTACATGCAAGTAGGGGCAGGGGGAAAGACCCCCACCACTCAGAAAGCCTTTCCCACACCAGCCCCCCCCCCCTTGAACTACCATTGTACAGGTGCTATGGAGCAGGACCCTCCTAAATTTGCCCCCTCAGGAAAATGCCTCGGCACCCCTTCTGTCCCCCCCCCCCCATTTGCAAAGGTCTGGTTATGCACTGTGTACAAAGGTGATCAAAATGTAATCTTGTCAAAGGGGAAAATTAAATCCTTGGAAGGTAAGAGCTATAAATTTAGTCCATCAGTAAAGTGGCCATTTTTTGTTTTAGTTATTATTATTAATTTGGTTAAACTCAAAATGGTTCAAAAATGTTAGATACTGCGCAGCACAATGAACAAGTTCGTAAATGGTGATTTACTTTATAAGCAAATAAAGACCTTGATTTTTGGATATTGGAAGATCACATTTTCTCGTGTCTTGTATGCTTGATTATGGACCGTCCACACAAAAAAGGGAATTAAACAAATTGATCTGTCTGGGGCGAACATGCTGAATTTTGACCTTTTGTGCCAAAGGTCATGTTCAAGAAAACCACGACCTCTCCTCTCCAAATCTTGTGTTGGATGGTCAAAATTGTAACCAGAATGAATGACAATTTCATTCTGTGGAATGTTGTGGTTTCAATGATGAAACCTTTGTGATAATTTTATGGTGGAATGCCAGTGGTATAAAGGGGACTGAATACAAGGTGTCGTTCTCAATCCATGAGTCCCCCTCCACCTGAATTACAGGTTGTAGTTCTCCCTCCCCTATTCTTTACCCTGGGTAAGAGGAATAGGCCGATGTATTCACCAGCATGTCATGAAGAGGGCACTAGAAGGGACCCCCTGTGGGTCAAGGAGGGTAATGAATAGAACCTGTGTTTTTTCCGCATGCTGTTAAGAGGCGACAAAGGGGACCAACTCGTCTCATTTTGGTTTGATGTGGTTGTTTGATTGGAAGAGTTGTTTTTTAGCTCGATCGAATTCATTCTGCCTTGATACTATGGGGATGGTGATGAAGCATCAAAGATTAGTATTCTCTTGAGTTGTGCTTTACTGTTTAGACAGTTCTGTTCTGCGAGTATCATTGCACACAGCTGTTGAATGGTCTCATTTATTATGACAAATGATGCATAAAACAAAAAAGTGGATTATTATTCTATACGATATCTGTGTAAATTTAGGAAATTTCATCGGGGGCAATATATTATTTTTCATAAAAATTAGTTTAATGTCTTTCTGTGGGATATGCATAAGAGGGTGATAACATTACAAATCAGAATGTGTAGGACTTATGAGCAAGATTCTGGCAATGGATTTCTGATTTTCAGAAAGCTCTGCAGTTCCTAATTATATCAGTGTCAAAATTGTGTCGGCCATTACTAAGGGTTTTGCAGCGATAATGCGAGAGACTCGAAAAAATGTGGAAAAGGACACTTGTTACCTATAAAATTAGGGATAAGTGGGCTAACAATTCCATATAAAAACTGCTTTAATTGTAGAAGAAACAAACCAGAAATAGTGAAAAAAATTAGTATCTGAGGAAATTTGTCAAACCGTCTCCCGCCAAGTAGAATCAGCGCCGGCCGTCTCAAATCTGCACTTAAACAGTGATTGTGGTTACACCAGTACAGAAAACAAAGATCAATAATTGTTGTGTTTGAGGTTAATGCTTATTGATCATAGTGCACAATCTTGCTACTGAAATCTTGTAATATTCAACGGGAAAGGCTTTTTTGATCTCAAGTCGGGAATTTTGATACTATGTATAAGAATTACAGAATCGAAAAAAAATTACGCTGCCTTGTCTTTATACACAGATTCAATGCCAACCACTTGCAGGTTGTTTGTCTATCCATGCCAGTA
Source organism: Ophioderma brevispina (assembly GCA_023653785.1). Lineage (NCBI taxonomy): Eukaryota > Metazoa > Echinodermata > Ophiuroidea > Amphilepidida > Ophiodermatidae > Ophioderma > Ophioderma brevispina. Next base: position 27,690 of record JAMKCH010050719.1, read on the forward strand.
AACAAAATATATAAAAGCGATGAATTTTGATGATTATTTTTTTGATGTTTCGGATTAGCAACTCGCTGTAATTCCTTTAAAAATGCTTAACAAAATAATAGAGGGGACAATTTTTAAGGAGGGTATAAAACAGCTGTGTGCAATCATAAGTCAGGTTCTCTATGTGAAATAAGTTTGTTAACAATGAAGACCTATCCAAAAGCGTAGAGATTTCCCAAAATTTCTTAAAATAAGAAATCTGTTTGTTAGTGAACTATTATTAATTATCTTGGCTATTTCAAAGATTAATAGATTGTAGTTACGATAATGTGAGAAGATAATTGTGTTTTAATCGTTTGGTTTGAAAAAGTTGATATATAAGTAAACAATGGTGACACATAGAACACAATTATTGGGTTGAGGTTCGTTAAATTCGAGTACCTTACATACAGGTTAGTTGGAACCTGTTACAAGAAAACCAGGAGGGTGGCCAAGAATCCAAATTAATTGGTTTAACACATATACATAAACAAGCAAAATCTTGACAAAAATTTGAATTTTTTTACATGGTGTAAGGAATATTTTCTTATCCACAACCGTTGAGTTGAAGAATCAATTGAAACTCCGGGAAGGGTTCAGTTCTAATTTTGTTTATGAATTAACGAACCAAGGGCGAGGGTTCGTATGTGGGTCATGCCGGAACACCACATGACCGACCCACATCAAAGCACCCAATCTGGTTTGTGGTTTGCACTTGTATGCTGTTGTAATTCTGTTGACATTTTGGTGAGTTCCTATAACGAATTGAGGATTGGCCGCGCCACCGCCGAAAGAAACCTGAAAAGCGGTCAACAAGTGATCTTATTAAAAAGAACAATAGGCAAGTGTAACCAAATTTGATCAAAATTGTCAGAAGAACATGATCTCAAATCACAGTTGGACAGTTCATCCCAAAAATATGTAGAAACAGTTTTGCACATTAGTTGAAATGACCCAATTCAATATTTTTAGATTTTGCAATTCATGTGTTCTCATAGCCCAAAACCCATTTTGCTGTGAATAGTATTGTCTTAGACCGGTGATGTTATTGTAATCATTAAAGTCTGCCGGGAGTAGAAAGTCAGGCGGTGGTTGTGTCTGCCGTCCCCACGCACATGATCATGATGGAGCATTTTGAAACCTAAAAAAACTTTTAAAAAAAAAGGCCGCCGTGGACAAAAATAGATTTGCATCATTTTAGGGAAATAATTCATGGAGGTTGGGTAGTTTTCACGTTGCTTTTTCTTTTCTCATTATGTACCATTATCATAATAATATAAAGAAAACCCAATGGATAATAAGAAATTGGTTTAAGTAAGCAAATAGTGCCGTTTCTTGAGGGTAACATTCTGAGGGACACCATTGTATCTGTCTGTGTCAACACATTTTTCAAAATCTTAAACATAATGGACACTGTTTACACCACCACTTGTGAACTTTTCAGACACTTGGATACAATGGGCCTTGGATAGTGACCCACATGTGGTGACCTTGTTCCTTCACAAACCAAGATGGTGGTTGACAATGTTTGGTGTGTGAAGGCTGTATTTTAAGATTACTCTAATCATGGTTCTTTTTTTATTTTATAGGTATCAACTCAGTTGGGAAACGTCAACAATGTCCTCGAAATTGATGAGGAAGATGTTCATAAACACCCGTGATTATAATGCTTTCACGGAGTATTTGAGATCTCTGGAAAGGCAGATAACAAACTTGCAGCAACAGGACAAAATTTCACAGACATAGCAGTAATGGGGGAGTCCGCACGTCCTCTGCCCATGAATTTCAGGAATCATTTTCATAGGGCATTGGTTTAAAAGTTGTGGCTGCAATGATTGAAATCTTGTTAGCAGATGAGACAGCAAGATATCACGATGAAATGATATCATAATCAATGATGTGGAGGCATCGATCACCCTTCCTGACGAAGCTCTAATTCAAGGTAGGATTTTAAAAGCTTTTTAAACAATATTAACTTATAAGGATGCACACACTAGAACAGTCATGTGCCAATCGATAATTTTCTTTTCCTGCAAACCCTGTAGTTGTTAAAAAACCACTGGTTTTGGGCAGGTACAAATATGCACTAGGGCAGATTGCTCTTGGATGTACACCACCTGGAGAAAACGTTGGAAACACGTAGGAAGGCTAATTAAAAATGTTTCTGCCTCCTTCCATCCAAGTTGACAGAGTAATGCCTCCCCATCTTGTCACGGCCCACAACCATTAATTTGGTGGAGGATGAGAGAAAGAATAAGGAAAGGGAAGGTTATGGCTGCCATTTGAGTTAGTCAGGACCTGGGCTCTGCCCATTGGTGGCCAAATTAACATAGAGCTTGCAAGGTTCTATTTTTTCCAGGATTGCTGTTCTCTATCCACACTTCTAATGAGATATTAGAAACAGGCACTTTAAAGACTACCAATATATTTAAGTCCTTTCTGATAAACTTTGCACAATCTTCCTACACAATTTCTCTCATTCGTGCTTGTTCTTGTGAGATTGCCAGGGGTTGGGTTGTACATTACTGCACCCACTTCGTCTGCTCCGGTGAATTCAGAGCCTGACGGAATAAATGGCATGTGATACTGTACTTTATCCAAAGTGGGTGCAGTTAAATGTACCACCGTGTTGGCAGTAGTAGAGTTAAAAAATTGTATGTTAAAATAAAGCTACATCGTTCTCATTACCTGTGAAAATCTTAAGGTAAAAATATTGTTCAGTACCTGGATTACCTACAAAGATACTTGCGGTTATGAACTCTGGGTATACTAAGTTAATAAACTCTTAGATCTGTGACTTAAGACGTCTTTGTGGAAGGATTCTAGGGCACAGATTAATTGTTGTACATTACGTGAATCAAAAAATTGTTTACCAGCTCATCGGCAAGAATCAAGGGCAAAATAGACTGATCATCTAAGCATAATTAATGCATGCAAAATAGTCCTGACCTTTTAGAAGATTCAATTTGTTTCTCAATGAGGTTGAGGAGAATCAGTAGAAACATTGTTCTCTGATTCTCATCAAATTTGCATCCCTACTCCACTATTAATGAAGGTAGGTAAACAAAGTGGCAGATGTGTGCTGGCAAATTTTCTCTTCACTCTTATTGCACTGCTAATGCACACCTAATTCCAAAGGGGTCTGTAGTGTAAAAACCTCTAAACAGTCAAATTCAGGTCTTGGTTGTGATGATGATCTTTTTAAAAGGCAAGATGGTTATACAAATAACCATCCAACATCCCATATTTTTTCAGATTTACTGGAGGTATTAAATTAATTAGATATAGTCATTAACAGTTCTGGCTAACAATACCAAACATTTTGGGCTTGACGGTCCATAGTTTTCTTGACACTTGGTATAAATTTGGATCCAATTTGTGACTCTCAGGGTATGTTCCAACCAAAAACCAAACTAAGTGAAGCAAATCCTCCTAAATAGTGTTTGTGTTATCTTTCAGCAAGAAAACAAATGGAGGCGATATGGTTCCTGTCAGCTTCTTCATCTAACAGAACAGTTAAAAACTGTACAGTCTCGGCGCTATCATCAGAGAATCATGAATCTGTGAGAACGTCCGGCGAATCGTTAGGATCACGGCATCATCGCTGCTACGGTTGATTGTGAAGGTGCAAAGTGACAGGGGATTACCGTTAGTTGATCCCATGAATATGCATTCTGCTAGTGGAGTAAGGGTCAAATACAATGAGGTGCTCCAAATGTAATGCAGAATGGATTAGAGCCTGACTTTTTTGAGGTGGCCAATTTTTGACCAAGTCTACCGTGCCAGGATCTTGAGGATCTCTAAATAATAAAAGTATTATTGAATATGTTGATTATAGGAATATGCACGTATGGTGAACGATGAAGATGCTTTAAATATATTTGCATGCATGATTCGTCACCCCATCACAATGTCGTATCAATTTTTTAGCGTTTCTGCGATGTTCTACCGATCCACAACGTTTCAAAAATGCGGAGGCATATGTCTTAAATTAGTTTATTAAATATAAGGTTGCTATTTTCCGCAAAAATCATTCATATCCGTTTATTCAACATTACTGTCGTATTTAAAATCGCCTTTCATTTACACATTTGATATAGCGTCGATTTGCCGATCCCAAAATAAAGGATTGGGACCATACAGATTATTTTGTGTATTTCAATCGTTCGTCATAAACAAGTTTTCACATAGTGATCTATTTTATGTGCATTGACAAATAATGTATATATGTAGTATTTTGCAATATACTTTATTTGTGATTTAACACATACAGATTTGTAACTTTGTAGCCTAATTAAGATATATAATTGTAGTTTCAATTAAAGTCTCAATGTTTCTTTATTTATGCTTCGTTTTAACTGTATAGACATGAAATGTCGCAGTAGATTTTGAATGCGATTTTCTCGGAAAAACTGTTTGTAAAATACAACAGTACATGATGTGTGCGAACGATTTTAAACAGAAAAAAAACTAGACTGAGAACAGATTAATTTACAAGACGGCCGATTGCGAAGGATGGGGATCCCCTTACTTGACCCCTTGGGTCGACTTGACCTTGACCCCTGTAACTTCACAAACATGTCACAAATGTCATCATTTTAAATGTATTTTGACGTTGGTATTGTTAACAACTTTACAAGGAGCAATATATTGCAGTTTCAACTCAATCAAGCATGTCAGGGACCGAGCAAATAGTCAGGCAAAAAATCGTGGGATACAAAGTACCTCTTTAAAAAATAGCGAACATGTTTTAGGCGATATAGTGTCGACTTTTTGGACTAAGGAAGTAAAATGGTGTCAAATGAAGCTGTGAATTAGGCATTGATGTATATAGGAAGGGGCAAAATTGGTAATTTTACAAAACCAAATCGTAAGATAAACCGCGCCACCTATATCAGGTCCGAGGCTCTAGCAGAAGACGTTAATGCATGATATAATGTATTTACTAAGGGGTTCAGTATTGAAACTTGTCAATAGTAGATGTAGGATTTTGAGCCATGTCGCGTTGATGGAACGGGATGGTTTTGTTACTTAATCACGTCTGATGTCATTTTGCACATTAAAATTAATTTTGGCTGAAAATATTGCATTTTGCAAAACTGGGGCGAAAATCCGCTAGGACATATAAAATCACGATATGACCCAAATTGACCCCTTCCTGACACTGATCTCAAAATCTGTGATATCCCATAGACACTGGTCATAGACGATGCATGGGCATGAGTGACGGCATCAGTGCGCCCTCTTTGTAGGCGAAAAAAGCCTTGCTAGGAGTTTGACATAATTGGCCACCATTGACATCTACGTGGGGACCTTTGACGGAAACTTGTACAACCCATACAAAGCTATGAACACTTGTTCTGCTGACCTATTTTGGTTTGAATGGACCAAGGTGTTTTGACTCTGGGATCGTTTTAAAGCCAGGCGGAAGGTGATCAGAGGGAAAAAGATATTTAGTCAGGCCTGTGGACATGGCACCAGGCTGCCTAATTAGGAATGGTGACCCTTAATTGCCTTTAAAGTGACTTTGACCTTGGAACTGACCAAATGTCACAAATGTCATTAAATGTATTGTTACGTGTTACAAAACGTTATGAGGAACGCTATCAATTAGTTTCAAACTAAATACAAGAATGTCAGAGATTTGACCTTGCCCTCTATAACGTGCCCCCTGGGTCAAGAATAGGGGATCAACTGTAATTTTTCTGTATTTAAGATATCCCGAGGATTATTCAGGTCAAATTTCAGGTCAATCGGAGCTTGTTTGAAATTTGACCTTGAACTTGACCTTTTGGGGGCGGAGACTATCAAAAAAAGACTTTCTTCTGTTAATGTTACATCACCGTAGTAATAACGGGCTTTATCTGCGCTCTATAGGCTGAGATAAATCCAATTGAGTTTATTTTTAACATTTTGGCAAAATGACCTTTTATGACCCCTTAATGACCTTTGTTCCCGTGATAAAAAACCTGAGGTACACAACCACAATGCCATTGTTCCAAACAAATAAAAAAATTTACTATGCTTAGTTCTGGAGATAAACATTTAAATTTATTTTACCTTAAAAAGGAAATTGGACCTTAAAGACCGTTGACCTCCAAATTAAAATACCTTGGCCATAACCAGGAACAGAATGCATATACTGTACAGTTAAGTTACTGCACTATGTTTGAGTTTTGAGATAAAATTTTTGAATATCTGGAATTTTTTGGTTGTTGACGGAAGTGACCCCTAATGCCTTTGATCCTGATGTGAAAATGTGGACAACCCAAAAACCCTGCTAGTAACAATAATGTGGTTCTAATGACGGTCAATCTGTACGTAATTCTGTTAAGGACAGCGGATTTTGAATATTTTCACAATTTTGGCTTTCAAAAACCGGAAATTGACCCCTTAATGACCTTTGACTCCTTATCCCTGAACACCTATATGAAGCAAGGGTCAGTAGTACCTCTGAAAACCAGTTTGTTGATATCGGCGTACGTTAATCAGGTTAGAAGAAGATATTTGACAATTAAATTACAGATGAAGCCGTGGCAAGTTCAAAGGTCAGACAGGTGTCATGTGCATATGACAGAATGGGACGGGTCAAGCGGTCATTATGAGTCTAGTCAAAATACGTCAAATGATGACTTTGAACTAGACGCAGGTGAAGTGTTGCCAGAAGCAAAGAGGCGGAAAAAAGGAACCGAAATAGAGAATAGAATGAAAGAAAGAAGAAACCCATTCAAACACAGACAAGACGGATGATGCGTCTTGTAACAATTGGAAGCAGTTCGTGTAAGTTAATTATTTCTCTGTTGGGGATACGTTGACTAAAGGTGATGCATATTTTTCATTGCAGGATAAAAAGAAAGAAAACGGAAGATGATGTCTTTGAGAATGAGGAGGTGGGTTTCTGGGACTTCTCTATAGGCAGTGGAGAATGGTCGAAGAGGGATGCCAGATGGTGAAGTACTGGAACACTGATTAGAACGGTGGTTTGTTTGTGTGTCATTGTGGATCATCTAACAAGCTTTGCAGTTATGTGGGAGCTATTGAACTGTAATTTGTTGAGTGCTAATTACTGTATTTTGCTTTTGTACTGAATAGAATTTGAATGATTGAAAAAAATTGCATTCTTGAGATTACAAACAGTTTACAAACATACAAGCACTGGGTAAATAATATGTCTAAATATGAAGGCTCAACTCCCTTTCTGTCCAAAACTTAATTTGTCAGAAATAAAAGAGTGGTGAAAAATATGCTTTGTCTTTGATGCTAAGTCTGGAAGACACATCAGGGATCCAATTGGGCCCACGTTGTTGTGTAGTCTGTTGAATTGTCACATTGTTGTTCATATGATAATGTCTGACCCTTTGTGACCCTTCTAATGATGATGTTCCACTCCTGCCTATCCAGGGCTGATCTAAGCCTCATTGATTGATAACAGTAAGCTCCTTGATCCATCATTCAACCAGTTTTTTTGACAGCCGCGTGAACGACTCCCTTAAACAGGTCCGTTTTTGCACAATGATCTTCTTCAAGTTTTCTCCCTCTCTTTAGATATGTGGCCAAAGTACTGATGTTTGTTTTTGTCACCTTGGCAGACCAGGGATGAATCTCCAATCAGACTCCTAACAATATTCATTCGTTCTATGTTTCTGTCCATGAATTCTCAGCATTCTTCTGCAGCACACATCTCGAAGGCATTGATTCTGTTGGTTTCTATCGCTTTTCCTACCCCATGTCTCAGAACCATAGGTGGCTATCGAAAACAAAAACATTCATAAGATGTTATTTTGGTTGCTTCCGTGGAAATCCCCTCTATCCTTTCCAGATTTCAGTCAGGAGAATGGCTGGAGGTTGCTAGCCATAGCAAGGCATTTTTTAATGTCCTGAGACCTTCCTCCTTCATTACAATCATGTACCTCCAAGAGTTGAAAGGTATAAACACTTCAATGTCCTCAGCACCACCATGTTAAGCCTGATTCTATTGGGTCCTCTGTCATATCATCACTTTTTGTTGTTTTTTCAATTTTTGATTTTTTTCATCATCATAATCATTGCTTAACTCTGTCAATCAAATCTTGGAGTTCAGCACTTGTTCTAACACTCAAGGTGTGTGTCATCTGCATATCGTAGATTGGTTATTTTGAATGCCTCCGATGTATCCCTCCTAACAAAACCATCCAGGATCTTTCCCACATGATGTATTCTGCATAGATGTTGAACAGAATGGGAGATGTTGTGTAGTCGTGTTTTTGATGAAGTCTGGTGTTGATGTAGTCTGTTGTTGATGTAGTCTGTTGTTGATGTGTCTGTTGTTGATGTAGTCTTTTGTTGTGAAAAGGGGTGAAAAATTGCCTGTAATATCCATCTTTGATGGATTGGGGGTGAGTGGGGGGGGCTACAAAGGTGACATCAACCATAGATACTCAACCAGTATAGTAACATCCAACCCACTGCAAATGCAAATGTATTAACAGATGCATTTCATTACTATACCATGCATCACAACCCTTAAAACAACATAAGTTGCGCAAGCCGCAAAATTGAGCTTGACAAAACGGTCCTTCAACCTGACAAAACGGACCTTCACTCATAAAGCGGACCTTTTTTGGGGGGGGGTTCTTCCACCCACCTGGCTACGGCCCTGTGTGCAATATTTAAGATTTAACCTTTCATGATGACCTTTAACTTGATGAATTTTTTGTCTTATACCTCTGTAACCATACTTTTTAGGTAGTACAAGCTGTACCTTTTTTTAATCCTTGGAACAGATCAACATTTTGGTTACCTTTTTAACCAAGGCAAGCCAACATTTTTCACTTTTGACTCCTGTATTAAGAATTTTTTTTTTTCCCTTCCTTGATTCCGCCACATTTCAAAACAGGGGCCCCCCCACTAAATTTTTTGTTCAACCTTCAAGGAAACAAATTCCCTGAGAAATGATGCTCTTATCCTCCACGGTCATGGAATTGCTCCAAAGTGACCCAACTATGCTGTAAGCTCTGATGTCCCAAAAGGGTAATGAAATGGGTGTCGAAGTTCTTTGGATGGGAATCATCTGCGCTTTGTATGTCCTGGGAAAGAAAACAGCTGTTCTGTAAAATCTCTGGAGAAGAACATTTTGGTCTGTTTACTAAAGGTTTGGGTGGGCTTTGGAGAACTTCAGCTGTGATGCCCAGGGATCTTCAGCATAACCAGAATGCCAAGAGCCCCAATACATCACATGAGTGGTCAATCCCACATAATTCTAGTTTATACAATGAGTGTGCACTTTCCTGATGACATTCATCGACATGACAAACCCCAAGTAGACCATGATAAACAGATATGAAAATGAGACAAAAGTAATCATCAAACTTTCATTCTTAGAGACCTTGCTAACAACTTTACTATACCCTCTAGTAGCACTAGTGGGTCCTAAAGAAATCGCTCATGGATCCGCAAGAGTCATTCCTGAAGCCCATGCATATCGTCGGTTTCTCACATACTGATCTATCTTCCAAATATGTTTTTTCGAGAAATAACGCAATTGAAATCTTCCCTTCGTAATACACTCGAAACATACCGATTTGCTTCATTTACTACCAGCAAAAGGAACTATCCTCAATAAAACACTTAAGAGTTTTTTAATTCATTTAAAAATAAATGCTGGTTCTCTAGCCAACACTGTTTTAATATTACTGTAAACTTATAGATCATTATGTGAATGTAGATTTTTTTTTTTTTTATTTTTCCAAACGATGTCTGATAGACCACGATAGACCAGGAGTGGACGTCTTCATCACCGTTTATAAAAAAGGCGCAATGTTCGTATCAGGTGCATCACTAGTGATCTATGCATATAGAGCGCTCTATGTGATGCAGATTTGATATAGAATCGGTTGTGATGAAAGATATAAGGTATCATATCGATTTTCGATTTCTTCTTAGTAGAACACATGATAGCTCGGTATGTAATTAGTCACTCCCCGTGTTAAAGTAACCATGTACATTATTTTTTACAAAAAAGAGGCTTCCCCATCACATAGTGATCTATGTCAGATAGCGCTGTATGTGCAAAAATAATTTGGAATTAATGGCACATAGATCAAATTTGCTAATTAATATCCTCATTAATTATGTAGAGTCCAAGTCTGAAACTCTGCAATTATAAGAGTTCAACCGTCACATTAACAATACCGATTTTTCTCAAAAATGTCAAAAATATGAGATACAACAGTATGTGATGTAGCCGACATTATGTTCAATCTTCTTTGTTATGGTTATCTGACAGGATTTCATGGCCAGAGGGTCCAGAGCTTGTTGTTGTACGCTTATCATTAAGATTGTCTGTGCGTTTCTAGTTGCTTTACTTTTACCATCCTCACCTATCTTATCATAAAGTAGTTGCAAGTCAGAAATCAAGATTAAAAGTTTTGTGTTAAATCGTAGTGTCTGATCGTCCTGCACCCTGAAGCTAATCGTTTGTGTTGTATTTTCCACTTTCTCTTACTACCTGTATGAAAATCATTTTTTTTTCATATGCTTTTCTGTACTTATTTTGCAGAAAAACTTCGTTCGTCCCGCCCCCGCAGCATCCTGATCAGCCTCTGTTTTGCTCTCCTTGGTTTATATGCCGTCTTCTTAGCGGGCCTAGAAGCCACAGTTTCCAAGTATGGCTGCATTATTGTGGTCTGCCTTGTTGCACTATTTCACATATGCTCCTTCTTGTGGATGGCTGTGAAGCAGTAAACATGTCCTGTGGCCGTTTTCCAGTTCTGAATGCCCACTCCACTTATTCATATTCAAGCTCTGGTTTGTGGTGCTGTGTAGTTTATGTAGGAATATTTACAACAGATATTGGTAGATTTCAAGTTGTGAAGAACCCCAATACATAGATGCCAACTCTCCCATTTTTCCCACGGGAGTTTTCACAAGGAAATTTGTATATTTTGATCAAATTTTCAAAATAATCCCGGCCACTGGACCCAGATGCATTTAGCGCCTCTGCTTTCAAAAATGTTCCATGCTGCTGCTAATTTTGTCCAAATATTTCATTTTACAGGCTCGCACAATTATTGTCGTGCATGTTTGCAGGGGATGGATATACAGTCTATAAATGAGGACAGTCGTGAAATATAGCTTATTATTTTGTTTTGATTTTAATTTAGGAAATGTGCAGTTGGATTTACTGAAATTCTAAACATATGCGATAAACCTTTGGAATACCATCTACGAAAAGATTGGGTGATTCCAAGTTCGGCATGTGCCTTAACCCGGTGTGCAGTATCATATCTGGCAGGTATCATAGTCCGGGCTTACATGGACGACAAGGCATAACGGAATCTAATGTTGCGTGAAGGGTCAACTGAATTGATTGCCCTTTGTTTCACCATTGTTCCCGACTTGAGCCCGAGACTATATCTCCTGCCAGACCGGCATTTATTGCCAGTTCCAACACTCAAAAAAAGCATCCAGCAGACCTAAAAAAAATAACAATTTTATTGGAAGGGGGACTTATACTAGTATTTTTCAGTGAAGTCCATATTTGCCCATGATAATGAATGTTATGTCACCAAATTTTCACCTGGGACAAAAACCCATTTAAACCGCAGTTAGGTTAAAATTGAAAAATTTAAAATTTGTCACATTTTGAGTTTATTTAGATTTAGGTTAAAATTGTTATTTTTTCTTCTAATTTTCTAATTATTTAAAGATGTAATTTCAAAAGTATTTCGAAATCTAAAATCTGTACACCACAAAAGTGATAAATGGCACAATTGAAATTGGGGGAATGTAGTAAGAGCTGATTATACAGGGCTGTTATAGCGATGGGGGTTTAGGGCTCCAGGGCCTTCAGGTCATGTCCCAGAAAGACTAAAAATGCGGTTTTCTTGCCAAAGGTAAAGGGTGTGCAGCAATTTGCTCAAATGATCAAATTAAGTGGTCATATGGGTTGATCAGATGTAAGAGGTAAAAGCAAACAAGCCATGATTGGGGGTAATTGGATATCTAGGTCAAAGGTCATCTGGGACTCATTGAGCAATTTGTTGAAAATCCTTTCAAAGTATAAACAAGGGCAGTACCTTAACAAATAGACATTAACTTAAATATTTTGTGATTGCATTTTGTTTTTTTTATAGAGCGTTTCATGAATATTGGCAATGTGTCTACTTTGCGGCAACGCTTATATTGGTGTAATCCTTCTCTTCAATTTCATTGTCTTCATGTTGTCACATACAAGCTCACATGTGGACGACGAGAAGCAACAGTGCCGACATCGACAGAAGAAGAAGCATAAAGACTCCAGAATGCGATCTGCATATCTGTCCTCCTGGGGTTGACAGGAAGCGCTTCTTCACAATGATAGAGGTGCTAATTTTTCTTTTCAAGTCATCTTTGTGTATTTTAACTCCTGCAAGGATCTCATCTTCCTAAGTTTGCGGCGACAGAATGGATGTCAGGAGAACAGGAAAGGTGGTAGTTGTCAGGAGGGCTGAACGAAGAAGAAGTAGTGCCCCGGTGTCTTCTTCGCTTGGAACAGCTTCCAGCGGGCAAGGGGACTAGCAACAAAGGATACATGCCTGATGGTGGGAGTATTATAGTGCAACAAAAACAGAGCCTACTAATATACTATTTCATAACAAGGGGAAGTTTTTATCCTTGGAAGGGCAGGTCATACCTAGGGGAGGGGTGGATGCCCCCAAATTCTAAAAAAGTCCCCAAACCCCCAAAAGGACAAAAAAGGATATTTAGGAGGGGGAGCCAAAAAATAGGTTTTTTATGCTTTGTATAATAAAAGGTTAACCTCTTAGGATTAAAACAGTCCACTTTTGAAAAAATTCACACTCCCTCCCGTGCATTTTTGGGGAAAAGTACTTTTGAAATAATTCACCCTTCCCCTAAATAAACTGGTTACAGGCCCAGGAAGGGGCTTACTGTATTTTGCGAAACGAAATGAAAACAGAACTCCCATTGGATTACACGCTTTATTTCCGTTATGCACGTTATGCATGCATGACGGAATAGAGGTGTAATCCAAATGGGAGTTCTGTTTAGTTTCGCAAATCACAGTAAGCCCCAGGACGGTGTCTTTTAGAGGAGAATGTATACATTAAAATGATTACTGAGTCATAAGCAAATGATATACAGTGCTAAAAAGTAAGGCACTTATCATAAATATATACAGTAGAATTTGAACGTTTTTATTGGTTGGGGATGAATGAGGGAATACGAATTTTTTTCTCTTTGGTATGCTACGTTTTATACACGGCATATACTCGGGGACAGAAACCTTTGATGAGCATGTGCCACCGGTGTAAAAGGGGGTGGAGCTATCAGCACGTAGTATGACACATGGTCGGCCAGCAACAGCAGATCGCTTCGGTGCCCACAGCAGAGGACGGTTTGGGGGGGGGGCATTTTTTTATGCAGTAAATAGCGAGAACCGGACGCTACGCTGCTAGTTCAAGTTGTTTCTGTCCCTGACTAGTTCAAGGGTTCATACCAATAACGTGCCATCTTATGTGGCCTAATTTGATGGCATATAAACTTGTAAGACAAAACAGTTACTTTCACCCCTGTGAGAATATGCCTTTCTGGATGGCTAACTGCATCCTATTAAGGATGCTTGTTCCGATCGTCTTGGGACCCCGATTTACTGGAAGTAGTAATGGATTTTGATATTCAGATGAAAGGCCGTATTGTCGTCCTGAAATTTGAGCCCTCAAATCCATTACATTCCCAAAGAATAAACAAAAAAACGACGTTTAGGGGTTAACCATTTTATTAGCACAGTATTGAATAGGGCTTTGCAACATGCATTATTGCGTCTAACATCAAAACCGCAGGTTTGTTCCACGGTACTTGATGGGGGGGTATGTGCAAGTGCCAGGCTAGCATATCAAGTAGAGAACACATATAATAAATCGGAACAACTCACTTTTAACATTTCAATGACCAATTAAATGACAGCTTCCAAATATTAAACTTTGAGTCCTCTTCAGCCCTATCACTATTCTTACCATGTACTGATAATTGGCTCAAAACATCACAAAAGTTCCACTCTGACAATAGGACAGGTCGTATTCTGGTTCTGTCCCTGATTAATACAAGTGATAGCACAGGACAGGGTTGGTAAGGGGTTACACTAGTGTGTTTTTAGGGATCTTGAATACCTTTTTTTAAAGCGGCACTGGCACATTTTCAGGAAAAATATGAATTATTGCTCGCAATTAGTCTAGGCCAATGAAGGAATAGAGATATATTTTTAATATAAAAATAATATCCCAACACAGATAGGGACATTATATAGAGGCTAAAGACATCCCGTAATTTGTAGGCTACTTTTAAAGACACTATCAGTGATTTGAAAAATATTTGATATTTGCAGGAATAGCTTAAAGTAAGTGAAGGATAAGTCTGTAGAAGCCTTCTATAAGTACCTTTTACAGCTGTGGAATTAACACAAAAGGAAGAAAACGGCCCGTGTTCCCAGATGCGATTCTCCAGTTCAATTAAGTGTGTATGGTTGAAGGCCGTTCGGACATAATGACTAAAATCTCTGATTCTGTCCTTATAGGTTGTCGGGTTTTATCATTGCAGGGTATGTTAGGATACCTATACTTGTTACGTAATGCAAAAATATGATTTTGATGATTTTTTCGATTTGATGATTAGCAAATCACTGATTGTTGTTCTTTAAGTTTACTAACATTAATCAAAAATTGTCTATTACATGAATACCAATAGATCACACATCTTTGATATTAAAACCACAAAGGTCACAGATCGCACAAACAAGGGCATGAAATGCAATCAACTTAGCGTCGTCTGCGGAATTAATGTAGGAAAACAAATCGCCGACATTAATTATAAAATCTTCTTTTAACCATGAAGTGGCTATTTATGTTTTTTTTAGGCGTAATAATTTCAGGTGAGGGCTAAGATACAAGAACGTTTACACCCATGCAAAAACTATTAATTTTATGCAAACATTTTTAAAAAAAAAATATTTTTAAATGTGCCAGTGTCTCTTTAAGAAAGCTAGAGATAAACTGATTACAAAAATGCATTCATACATGAAGTAGGTCTTCAGTGCTCCTAGTCATAGTTGTGTGTGGACATCGTCATGTAAACAATTAATTTAAAAGTTGGTAAAAATGTGATTGTTTAAAATTAACCTATTTTAATTTGACAAGTGGGCAGCATGCGATGAGTTGCGACAGCGTCCACTCATGTTGGAAGCCCGCTGTCACCTTGTGTTGTACTTGGGCAAGGCATTTATCTCGCTTGCCTCTCTCCACCCAGGACTATAAATAGGTAAGGAACTCATTGTGCGCGGGAGTGGCAACCCCCCAGAGACAAAATTAAAATTATGATGGCGTCTGGCCAAATGCCAAAAAGACAGAGGATAAGCACTCCGCCTGTGGTGGGCACCATTTTTTTAAAAGTTTGGACAATTCAGATGAAATTGTTTACACAGGGGGTAAGCATATGATGATTGATAAAAACACTAGTCTATGGTATTACAAATAGATGGAAGTTTATGGTGCAATGGTAAGAATATTTTCAGGAGTTGAAATAGAAAGAGAAATGTTCCATTCAACAAGGCAAAGCTAGTTGAATAATGACTCTTTCTCATTGCACAATGAAAAACCTACATTAAGTAGATTGTCATTAAAGGTATGCAGTTGATCGGCGAATCAGAAAATCGAAAAACTCATCAAAAATCGAGATTTTTGCATGTCTGTAACAATGCATAGAGGCTACCAACCTATACAAATGATAGACCAGAAGCAATCCAGTAAGGAGAAATCGGATATTTAGTCATTAGTGTCCGAACGGACACATAACGGCAACACGTAATTCAATGGAGATTCGTATCTTTGAACACTGCCGTTTCTCCTTTTCTGTCAATTCCATCAGTTGAAAAAAGTAATTATGAGATCTACAGTCGTATTCTCCACATGATAAAGTATTCCTGCAAATTTCAAATAACTTGACTCTTGGATAAAATCACTGATAGTGTCTTTAGCTCAGACTTAATTTGAGTTGTAATAGGATTAGGCAGCTAAGACCGGGGATAGACTAGCCTGGTCTAGGCCTAAATGTGGACTTACATTTACCCTTCCCCTCATATGAATTGCTAAACTTCCAAGACCACTGGCCAGGGATTCCAAGAAGAACTTGCTTCAAACAACTTGCCAGCAGAAACCGAAACCAGATCGCATCCCAATTTTGCTCACGCAAAAGACGTCTATGAAGGAAGCATCTTCAGAACCAGATGCAGCACTAGTAGCGACTAAACTCTCTGCCAGAAATGTTCAGAGTTATTTTACTGTGCGCCGAGCGTGACGTGCGTCAACACTGAAGTGAATGCCGATGGCTTGTGAGGTAGGTTGGCTCTCCCCATTGGTTAAGAGCGTAGGATGAGGCTACCCATAGTCGCCGCCCCTTTTATGCAGATTATTACGGCATGCGCACGTTGACCAACCTCTGAATCAATTAGTGCAGCGACTTAATCATAATATTGCATCAGGCCAGCAAAGTCGTATAATGTGAGCATGAGGTGATCCTCTTTTTTGTTGATCGTTTTTTTTTCTGAAGATGCATGAGTTGTGCGATAATATATTGTTGAATGGCACGATGACCTTTAATCATACAATCCAAATGATGAGGATCTAATAGGTGTTAGGTAATAAAAAAAAGTATGAATTGAATTAATAGTAGCTAATATTTTTTTATTGTTTCAATCTAATCACAATAAAAAGGCCATTACTGTCAACGTCAATCTGCAACACTGGTAGGTGTACCTCCGTGTGAATCAAATAAATTCTTTAAAGTCCCAGGAAAAGAAATAGAATTGCATGGTGGTTGGTGTCAAGTCTACAAGGGACCAGAAAGCATTAAAGATTTGGGTTGGTGATGACATCAGTTGTGGTACTAATGATTACAGAAAGTAATAGAAAATTCCAGCTGACTGGTGTGAAATATTATTTGTTACTGTTTTGAATGATATTTATCAAAAATGCAGCTGTTGTAATATTGTACAAAGATGTGATGGGTCAAAAAAAGTGCTTCCTTCATGAGGAATGTGGTTGCTGGGTAGGAAAATGATTAATGATAGTAACGATATTCAGTTCGATAATACCACAGCGGTTTATTAGCCAAAACAAGCATA
>JAMKCH010050721.1:0-11100 GCA_023653785.1 Ophioderma brevispina
CAGCTATACTGTCACCCAAAGGTAAAGTAGCTCGAAGAAGTTTCTCAAATTACAATTTATGCACAAGATAATGGCTTAAAAATATCATATAAGCAAGCATGCCGAATTTCTTGAGTGTGAAATAAGTTTGTGTTTGTTCCGTCGGACACTAAGGTTTAAGTCTGAGGTCCGACGGACACTAAGTTAGTTCAGCGTTTCATTGTCCTAGGACTCCTGGTTTAAAGGAGTGTTCCATAGGACTGTGTGTGATAAGTTCTTTTTGTTCGTCGGACACTAAGTTTTAGTCTGAGAGTCCGTCGGACACTAGGTTTTCAACGTTTCAATGTCCTAGGAATCGATGGTTTTAAAGTGGAGCGTCCCATAGGGACTGTGTGTAGGAAGTTGGTTTTTGTCCGTCGGACACTAGTTTAAGTCTGCAGAGTCCCGACGGACATAGGTTCAAAACGTTTCATGTCCTAGGACTCCTGGTTTTAAAAGGAAGCGTCCGTAGGACTGTGTTGTTAATAAGTTGTTTTTGTCCGTGACACTAAGGTTTAAGTCTGAGCGTCCGACGGAAAACTAGGTCAACGTCATTGTCCTCGGACTCCTGGTTTTAAAAAGGGAGAGTCTCCGTAGGACTGTGTGTAATAAGTTGTTTTTGTCCGACCCGGACCCCTAAGTTTAATCTGAGAGTCGACGGACACTAAGTTCAACGGTTCATTGTCTAGGACTCCTGGTTTAAAATGCTTGTCTTGTAAACTGTTTTTGTCCGTCGGACACTAAGATTTAAGCCGGATGATGTCCGTTGGACATCGAGATTTAAAACTAAGAGTCGGTCAGACACCAAGGTTTAAATCTGGAAGTCCGACGAATCAATCAATCAATACTAACAATACTAATAATAATAATGCAGGATGAATCTAGGTGCTTTACATAGAAAATAGGAGCATTATATCATTATCACACGACAAAAATACAAATTACATGGATTATAGTATAAAATATTAATGTACAAAACGAAAAAAACACACATGGTTGCAAAATGAAGTATTAACAACAAAGACAAATATAAAATTAATTAAAAATCTGAACAATTTAGCCACAAAATGGACATAGTCATTCAGGGGGTAGGTGAAGAAAATCTGCTGACCAGGCCAACTAGTCCACCCCCAAGATAGGTTATGAGTTCAAGACTATCTCGGACCGGGATATATGGCTGAGTACAAATATATAGACAATTAATCTATACCAATTAAGTTACAGAATTAAATATTGAAAAAAAATCAGCTACGTGAGAGCCTTCAGTTGACGTGGGTGACCTTTGACCTTATAAATGATGGTTTGCGTGTAATATCAATAAAACCAAGTTTGGTTCGATTGAAACTTCAACTTTCAATTAAGGTCCATGTTACAATATCAGCCGATTTACAACTATTGACGACATGACCTTTAACCTTAGTAGGTGAACTTTGACCCCTCATCTGCAAATGAGGGATCACATTTTGCACTATACTCATATTTTTTGGTTTGAAAAATCAATCGAAGTAGGCGGGACATACAGGCAGCCATTTTTGACAACAGACAACCATTACGACACACACAGACAACAATCATTAGACAATTTAGCATCATCAGTCAACACGGAGACACCAAAACAGTGGAAAAAGTGATCCGATGTGTCTCCTGCCTTAGGCAGGCGACACAATAAACTACCATTCCCCAATTATGGAATTCAAATCGAGAGAGTCAGTGTAATAACACCATTTAGATAACCAGCTTAAACTAGGAAATAAGGAAAATTTCCTGAAGTCGAATGGAGAAAAAAAATCACTGACTTTAGGGTTCCAAAAAATGAGTTCCCCCTAAAATTCAAGGACATTTCGTTGCATCACTTGGCTAGAACTGCATTATTGAAAATTTTAAAAGTTTTTGAAGAGAGGAAACATTTGGCCTCGCCACAAAAATCGTTGCTTTTCACAACACAAACACCTTTGGCATCAACACCAACCTTTTTCCAAAAATGTTGGCAGAAAAAATGGCACTTAACCCGTATTCAAAGGTTCTAAAGTAAGCAAATAAACAATTTACAAGAAATATTTTATTTCCATATTCATTGCGATCGGGGTAATAAGCTTAAGACATTGCCGCATGGGCACACAAATAAAACAAGACAAATATGCAGTAAAACAAGAATGAGGTGTAGCGGAATACTCATTTTTCCTGGCAGCGCTTTTTATTAAGAACGAGGGAACGGGGGGGGGGGGGGGGAAGCCTGTTTCATCAAAATAGCTTAATTGTATTTGGCAGTCAGGGTAAGACTCAATAGTCAATGTTTCCCTGCATGGAATGACTTATTTTTGTGTTTGACACATGCTGTTAATGTGGTCCCATGCTCCTGGAATATGCCACCGCGTTGAGCCAGTTCTCCTTTATGTGTATATCGGCTTCACATTTCGAGTGGTTGCTTACTATTCAAATCTCATCTCATGTTGTTGTTGGGCCATATTTGTCTTGTTCGTTGTTCATTTGTTTGCATATGCGTCATGTTTTAAGCTTATTTACTTCAGACCGTATGGATATAAAGACAGGGAATGAAGCCGTGTTGTAAATTGATGTACTTTATTGACTGTAGACTTTTGAATAAAGTGCACTTTTTCTGACAATATCATTTTTGGAAAATGGGTGTGTGTGTGCCAAAGTGTTTGTTGAAAGGTAAACGACGTTTTGGGGAGAGCCAAATGTTTCCTCTCGTCAAAACTTTTTGAAAATTTCTCTAAACTCCAGTTCTAAGTGAAGTTATGTCAACACAAAAAGTCCTCGAATTTTAGGGGGGAACTTATCGTTTGGGAACCCATTAGTAGACATATCGACATTATTTTACGGTTGATGTACTGTAAATTTACAATTTATTGTAAATATACATACATAAGACTGTAAAAATATACAATAAATTTGAATGCAAATACGGTTAAAAGCCTGAATTTTACAGGTTTGTGTTTGCAGGAATGGATGCCAGGATTTTCTGTAAAATTTGCAGTATTTTGTCCTGTAAAGTTAATTCTAAGTACTTAATAATAATACTGAAAATTCATAATAGGCAGATATGTTGTAACCATATCTACGAAAATTCGATTTGATTTAAAGTTCCAACCTTTAAATTAGTCAACATTAGCTTGGGAAATTGAACCTTAAAGCTGCAGTATTTTGCTATATTTATAAAAATTACAGTCCAACTGCTGTACCTTGTTAACAGTATTCATTGTAAAAGGCACGGTTATTTTTTTTCAGTATAGACCTATGTGTTACTTATGTTAATTTAATGTATGTTTAGAATGTTTAAATTTACCGAAAAAAAGTCAGGAGGTATGGGGATCATGAATCTCCTAGATTATGGTAATACAAATAGGCATCGAGAGATTGAAATCAATATGGTAAATTGAGAACCAAGGTTCAGGCAGAGATGAGGACTTTAGCAGTGCGTTGCCCCTATAATCATGATGGTTATGGGACCTTATTTACTGATCTTGTTAGGCATCGCATTGCCTGGGATACCGGAAGCACAGACTTGAGGAGGCATTGCTGAGAATTTGCAGGATTCACAGAAGAATGGAAATAAGTGAATTTTACCACCCCATTATTATTACACTTAAACCCTTAGCTGTCGACGGACGGACGACAAAAAAAAAGTGTACAAGACAAAGTCCATGGGGACGCCTCCATTTTAAAACCAGAGGAGTATCAGGGACAAATAATTCTATTACTCGGCATCCGTCGGACTCTCAGATTTAAAACTTAAAGGTCGAAACGGACAAAACACAAATTATAAACATAGAGTCCTATGGGACGTTCTAATTTAACACCAGGAGGCATAGGGAACAATGATACATAAAACATTGTCTCCGTCGGACTCTAAGATTTAAACCTTGGTGTCCGATGGACTCGGAACTTAAACCGTAGTGCCGGCCCGGACAAAAAAACCACTTATAACCAACAGTCCCTTTATAGGACGCTCCATTTAAAACCAGGGGGTCATAGGACAATGAAACACCACCAGAACTTAGTATCCCGTCAGACTCTCAGATTTAAACCCTAGCGTCCGACGGACAAGTAAATAAATTCCGACCGGACGCTCTAAAATCTGACACCGGGCCTGTACATGGTCCGCAGCTATAAATATCGATGACCCTGCGATGAACATGAGGTCAAACCAGCCTCGTTCAAAATGGATCCGTTTGTACCGTTATTCATACAAAAAAAAAATACTTACACGGGAGTTGATTCTTCAGCTCCAACGGATTTTGAGTGGAAAAATATGATCATTAAACATATTTTTCGACTTTTAGAATATTTGTCAAGTGTTCGTGATTACGTGCTAACCCTATGGGAACGGCAAAAAACGACGCATCTTGGGCCGCCCCCCCCCCCCCCGATTTCAAACAATATCAACATATTCAACTTTTTAGGTTAAATCCGGGAGACAAGGTTCAAGAAATCAAGAGATACGAAATGCCCATTAAATGTTATTATGTAAAATTTTAAAGAATAGATGTAGTAAGACGGAACTGACTAGGTTTGCAATAATTATTTGGAGGTTAAGCATTTTTGTAATCAATTTTTCCAGAACTAAAAACACATTTAAGGATTTCAACCAGTCTTCTATGGTGTCGCTACTCTCTTGCACTGTGTCGTGGTCGTTTTAAAAGAATCATATTTCTTATGGCAAGCAGACTCTACGAACGACTGCGAGCAAGAACAGTTGCCAATGCCTCGTCCACGGGAATCCGTCAAGTCTTTTCTCGTCAACATCGCACAGGGGCTCCAGGCATATGCTTTCTAAACCTATGGGAATTGAATGAACGATGTTATTATATATTTTCTCCCCGGTGCAAAAAAGCCGTGATTATGTGGCAAAATGAATTTAGGTAATACTGCAAGTGTTTTAACCACGAGGGGGATTCTCTTGGGAGGTTATTAATGTGGTGATCATTACACGGTCACAAAATCTAAGAAGAGACGCTTTCAGGTAACGATTTCCAAAAGCTCCCCTGCTATGCTACACGCTCCCGTGCTTTGAACTGGCATTAGCCAACACAAACGCCTCTCAAGTCCAGCAGCCACTTCAGGTAAAGACTAAGGAAGCGGTTGCTTTACGCTCATTTTTCACCCAAAATGTGCTGTAGATCTAGGGCAATTTGCTTTTTGCTAATAGTGTTTTTCACCGAAGGGTTTAGGCTTATAGACGATGGCGATTCAGCCGCCTAAACACAAGGCACCGGGTTTCATTTTACGGTCTTTGCTATTTCGCTGCGGTGGTCTGTCTACGTGATTTTTCAGCACGTGTGTGCATATTAGATGAGGGCAATTTTCATGCTATTAGACCAAGGAACCCGGTCATTTTCCGGTCTTTGTGTACTCGTTTGTACTCTGTACTCTGATTTTTTCATCCTAAGGTGTTTTCCACTTCGTGACCAACCACGTGAGGAGAAAAAAACCATACTACCCTCCCATAGTTATACGTTCTGGTCGCAGCCAACTTTCTCTTCCAAGCACCGCATCATAGTTTTAGTTTAACAACCAACGGTGTGGGGCTGCGATCAGAAATCTGGCAGGGGGATTATAGAGGGCGGATTCCGCCCCCCCCCTAGTATCTCGGACAAAGGATTGATGACCTATCATATTGTGGTACCAATGGATAGCTATTGACCTACTGAGGACATTGACACCGAAAAAAAAAAGTACAAACTACCTTTGTATGACGTCACAGCGGCGAGTCAAACATGGAGACATGCAAAAAAGGCGGAAAAATCTAAAAAAAATCGGAAAATGGTTTTGCTGTTCTGTGGAATTCACGTCATAACCGTAGGTCCGATTTTGTTCAAAATGGTTTTCGTAAACGAGCGCAAGGCTTCAAAGAAAAAGTAAGTAGTTTGCTGTGAAAAAATAAAAAATATAACAATTAGGTGAGGACCCGACAAATGTTGGGCTTATGGTTAAAATTGGTTTTGATAAGAAAGTAAAAAATTCTTGATTTTTCTTATTTTTAGCTCAAAACGTGATTGTTTTACCCAAAAACAACTGCCACCAAGTTTTTGACCACAACAAATTATTTATTACTATCTTTCGAATAGAACTGGTTGCGTTTTGTTGTTGTACCGAGGGGAGGGTTTGTATCGACAAATGTTTCAGTCCAAACCGCTCCACTAATAGGGGCAATCACTTCAATGTTGACTTTTCACGCAACACTAGTTTCACGCTTTATTCCGTTGTCGGCTATGGAGCACGGACTATGTACCTGCATTACTATGATACTTTCACACCGGCCCAAAAAGCGCGTAGAAATCGCACCAAACCGATGTAGCAGCTTTGTGTAGCTTTTAGCTGAAAACGATCACAGTTCGCTGCCGTGGCTCGGTAGGTAGAAAGTTTCGCTGCAGTGGCCGTGGCCACGTTTTTTTTGGTGAAATGGTAATTTATGGATTCTACCACTACCGTGGCCCTGGTACGTGAATGGTTTTACTTAGGGATTTCTCCGAATGCCATCGCAGAAGGCGAAATTTTTTTAAAGAGTTACGCGGACCGGCCCAGAGCGTGAATCGCACAAGCCGGACTGCAGTAGATTACGCGTAGCTTTTAGCCGAAACTACGATCACAGTTTCGCTGCAGTGGCCCGGGCAGGTAGCCGAGCCACGACAGCAAAACTTTCCGACTAGCCGGGCCACGGCAGCGAAACTTTCCAACTGGCCAAAAATAATATTTGGAAATGAAGTGGAGACAAATAACAACTATGTTATCTGGACTATTGAATATGCAAAATTTTTCTCCAAAATTTTATGACGTCATCAAATTGACGTCATCGGGACTATGCATCCCATTTTTTAAAGGTACATGTTTTTCTTGCACAGAAACGGGGTACAAGTCACGGTGTTATCTGATAACAATCATGTTTCCCAAGTAGTTTCAACAAAGCTATACTCGATTCGCGTTGATACGTTCGTCCCCCAGGAGTTTTGGACCTATTCCAATAAGTCGGAGAGGGGTCAACCTAGCTCTACTGGGAAAATGAAAGAATTCAAATGCACGTGCCACACCGGATTATCTTGGAGGACACTCCGGTCATTTAACTCACTCACCTGCCACTAAATACAATTTCATTCATGTATGGAAACGCAATATAGTGTATTTTAGGCCTTAACATTGTCTCAATAACAGGATTAACAGAAGTCCCTGCGCATCATTGAATTTTTCACCTCCGCAAGAATGGTACGGAGTCACATATCAGATGAATCGAGTATAATATCTCCCAGGCCATGTTCGATGTTAGCCTAAAATCTTACCCTGAACTGTTGCAAATCGGTTTTCACCTAACCATTCTTTTCTTCAGAAAATGGGTTCAGGGAGGCTTGACTAGAGAAATACAATCGAAGTGTAATTTGAAAGCATTTTGCTTCTACTTAATAACATGGACATGTTTAAAGTTATAAAGTATATAACTTGGTCCAAAGAACAATAATTAATCCTCAATTCCATGATTAAAATTTACCATATACCCTGTGTCCCAAAGACAGTCGACAGAAAATAGTCAATAGTCGACTTTTAAATATAATTTTGAAGTCTAAATAATTATGAGGTGTTAATGTGCATGCGTTTATCGTCATTTGGCATTATTATCATATTTGTCTTGATACAGCTTCATTTGTAAAGGCATGTCAAGTACCAGTTTTACCGATTTTTGGAAAAGTCATTCATTCGTATGCTCGCCAGGACAATGAGGTGTTTGGATTAAACATGCTTTAATACTGGGGTCAAGATCACGGATCCATCTAATCGATTTTTCTATTAACATATTAAAAAGGGTTGCGAATTCGAATTTAAATTATCACGTTTGCGTTTAATATACGAAACAAATTGTGTTCCTGTGTTTGCCAAACATTTCAAGATATCCGGGTGAACAACATTTCCTCAGATCGGCAAAACTCGTTTTCGACATGCCTTTACAAAAGATGCTGTATCAAGAGTAATATCCAAATAGTTTTCTTGATGATAACACCAGATAAAGACAAACGCTTGTATATTACAACCCCATAAAATTAATTCTTTGTAAAAGTTATTCACTGTGCATTTTCCTTCAACTGCTTTTTGGGAAACACATGGTATAGCATAACACAACAATACCATTTCCATATCGGTCGATCCTGGTGACATTGCTGTATCCTAGTTGTGTACAAACAACTTTAGCATCATTCCGTGAAAAGGTGTCAGCACATACAGGTTTCCATTGTTCACTCCATTTCATTTCCAATCGACCCTCTGTTTCATTTGCACCGCCTTCTAGACGAATGTTCTCGGAGACATACGGCCTTGGAGTTGTTGAAGCCGCTGAGTAAGAATACAAAGAAATGAGATTTTAACAACTTAGTTCTAAGAAATATTTGCAAATTGTTGCAAATTTAGCGTGACAATAACGGTGCTTAAAGCGCTGGTCCTTGCACAGAAATTAGTTTTGGCATCACCCAAAGTTCTTCAGAAGGAGCCATGATGAGGAGTGGGTTAAATCCGTAGGGGATAGAGGTCTTCCACTTTTCTGATTAGCGGCCATCTTGACGGGGGAAATGGCAAAGTCCATTCCAAATTTCTGGAGGATTTCTAAATCTAAAGATCGACATGCATGTTGGATATGTATGCAAGAAGATGGGTCACCTTGGAATAGCACAAGTAATTGAGGTCGGGTATTACATTGATCGCTGAATGACGAATATACGGAGCTAACACCTATAGGGTGATGAAGAGTGGGTGATTCAGGTAAGGACCTCTATTTTGGATATATGCCAAGGTCAGAAAACCCTTCAAACAAACACATGAGCCTTGGACATAAACGATCTGATTTTTATATAACATAACATAGTGATGCAAGAGGGGGTTCCTAATGACACCCAAAATTTGTTTTCGCGCTGGTCGCTTTACGCGGGATTTTTCGCCGATAGTTTGTATTTTAAAATACGCTATTTTCGTACCAAAAATAAATTAAATCGGCCAAGCCGTTATTGATTAGAACGTGGGCGTCCATCCCACCACCCCCCCACACGGGCACTAAAGGAAGTCATCATTGAGAATATTGTTAAAATCGAAGAAACGGAAAAATAGCCCCCATAATTACAGTACCCAAAATAAATAGATTTACAGTTATATTGCTGATTAGTGTTGTTCTTATAACCGTTATAATGTGGTTATAAATTTCACGCCAAAAATTCTGTCGGAAAAGTGGTTTCCTTAGTGTGGGGGGCCATGGACCCCCCAATAACGGGAGTGAAAAAACCCCCTTGGTTACATTAAGGTTAGTGTCAACCTTGAGTTTCGAGTATTATTTGGGCTTGTTACTTGCCATATTTGATTATTGTATGTAAAAGTATAACATTTCTAGAAAGAAAAATTGGACAGAGGTTGACCCAGGATGTGGCCATCAGATTAATTGTAAAACTTTCCGTATTTTGATGGAAAAATACCAAAAGAAATGGTTTGCCCCAAAAATTTTAAACCAACATACAAAACAATTGGAATTTTCATGATTTCTTATGTAGTTTTTAGAAACAAGAAAACATTTGTCTAGGAAAAGGTTTTTTTAATTTTTTAAAATAGAGCTACTTTTCGAAAAAAAATATAAGGAAAATGTCAAAAAAAAGCGTGATTTTTACCTTCGTTTCCAAAATTTGAGTATATAATTGGAGATATCTTTAGTTAGAATCGAAAAAAATGAAAACATTGAGAAAAACGTCCATGAGAGAAGACCGATTGCTATGTATGAAGTTAAACCTTACCTTTACTTCGGGATTTTTGAAGTTATCTGGTCTGAAAATTTGCCGACATTTTGCGGAAAATTGAAAAATTGAGAAAATCCGTGTTTTCGTATAAAATAGTGATTGTTCAAGGCATTTCAAGCTGTCTCTTTCCCAAATAGCTGTACCTTGTAACTTCAAAATTGAGTATGCTGTGCAAGTGATGAAAATACATCTATATGCACTATTGAATCAAACCTCTTTGTCTTCAACTCCAGAAATCAGAAGAAATTGAAATTTCATCTGGTCTAAATTAGCGCTTTGTTTACATTTTCAAATATTATTTTTCGTTTTTCCAAGATGCGTTCGCGCAAACGTACATTAAAACACTCGCGCGCTTCATTATGCAGCAGAAATTCACCACGCGGCGCGATGCTACGCCTTGCGCCTGACGGCGTGTAATGTGCTTAAATTCCCGCCGTTAAGACCATGTTGTTTTTGTGACTTTAAATGGTCAAATAGCTGTTTTAAATCGGCAAAAATTACAACTCAGGATTGTCTGCATTGGATAACCTTTGTTGGTAACGATAGAACACAGGTTGATGTTTAAAATAGTGCAAAAATCAGAAATTCGTGTAAAAACAAAAGCAGTAGGGTGAACACTGCCCTTAAGTGGTAATAACCTGCGTAATAGCGCGATCCAATCCAATAGTATTATTCTTAAAATACGCGCGCGACGTCGCAGGTCATTGTGAGAGCACAATGACTCCTGCGTGTGACGTAGCTGGTAAATTGATTGGGACCTGAAGATGGATACACAATGGCGAAAGCGTTGATTTCCAATATCAAAACAAAATTTCTTTTCATATTATTATTCCTTCACCTATAGATAATATCTATCGCTCCTCTACCAACCCTGGATTGTTAGCTCAATTGGTAAGGGTGCCGTCACTAGTAATACGAATGTTGCCGGTTCAAGTCCGGCCAAGCGCACATGTTTTCTTTCATCAGTTGTGTGCGCTGGCCATCTCCAGGAAAAGATTAATAAATATTCATCCTTGTCTGCCTGAAGAACTGAGTAGTTAAAATTTCAAAATTATAAATTTGTTTTGGATGCTTCTTTAGAAACCAATTATGCATAAATAATACACAATTGACTCTTGTTGTTGTTGTAAATAGGGCCAGGGAACTTAAGGAAATCCACAACAGATGGTTCTGGGCGGGATTAACGGGCTTTGGGATAGGGTCATCATGTCATGACCATGTCAGTGACGTCCATGTATAATGGCTTTGAGTGCGTAGTCTGTTGAGGGAAACAGCGAGAAGTTGAGGTGCAACACTGAAAATAGCT
>JAMKCH010050722.1:0-10287 GCA_023653785.1 Ophioderma brevispina
CTGATGACTCGCTGCTTACTGGGAAATTCTCGTTCAAGGGAAAGTGAATTCCAATTCCATATCCCAATCACGAAAGAGGTTCAACGGATTACCCAGACCGTCGCTCAAGGGCAGGACCACCGCTGATTCCTTCAGTGTAGCGCGCGTGCGGCCCCGACAATCTACAGGGCCATCAAAGACCTGTTTGCTCAATCTCGCGTTGGGCTAAAACGCCACTAGTCCCTATAAGAAGTTGTCGCCCACTCGGGGTGGCGCAACTATTTAGCAAGCCAGAGTCTCGTTCGTTATCGGAATTATTAACCAGACAAATCGCTCCACCAACTAAGAACGGCCATGCAACCCCACCCACAGAATCAAGAAAGAGCCTCTCAATCTGTCAATCCTACGTGTCCGGGCCGCCGGTGAGTTTTCCCGTGTGAGTCAAATTATTACGCCGCAGTACCCCTCCTGGTGGTTTGTTGCCTTTCCGTCAATTCCTTTTACGTTTCCGCTTTGCAACCATACCTCCCCCGGAACCCAAAAACGTTGGTTTACGGGAAAGCTGACTAGCAGTTGTCCATTGGAGGTAACGCCGGCGAATCGCCGGTCGGCATGGTTTATGGTTAGAATAGGGCGTTGGGCGGTATCTGAGCGCCTTCGAACCTCTAACTTCCGTTCTTGATTAATGAAGACATTTTCTTGGCAATGTTTCGCTGTCGGTCGTCTTGCGGCGATCCAAGAATTTCCCCCCACCTCTCACACCCAATACGAAATGACCCCGTCAGGCCCTCTCAATCATTTACCTCGACGACTCCGAAAACCCAACGCCAATAGAACCGACGGTTCCTATTCCATTTCCATGCTTGCTGTTCAGGCTGTGCGCCTCTGCTTTGAACACTCCAATTTGTTCAAAGTAGAGTAAACGTTCCGGTCGAACCCGGCACTCAGTTAAGAGAAACGGGCGCAAACCGCGAGGGAGGCTAGTCAAACAGCGCACCCATTGCGAGGGACCGTTAGCCTAGCCCTAGATCCAACTACGAGCTTTTTAACTGCAGCAGCATTAATATACGCTACTGGAGCTGGAATTACCCCGGCTGCTGGCCACCAGACGTGCCCTCCAGTAGATCCTCGTTAAGGCTTTAAAGTGTACTCATTCCAATTACCGGGCCCTCGAAAGAGTCTGTAATGTTATTTTTCGTCACTACCCCCCCGTGTCGAGAGTGGGTAATTTGCGCGCCTGCTTCCTTCCTGGGATGTGGGGCCATTTCTCGGCTCCCTCTCCGGAATCGAACATGATCTCCGTACCCGTTACACCAGGTAGGGCATAATCGTACCATCGAAGTTGATAGGGCAGCGTTTTGAGGATTGTCGCCCGGTACGATGATCCGTGCGATCTGCTAGTTATCCAGAGTGCCACAACGAAGCCGGACAAGCCGAGTTGGTCTGTCCTAATAAAAAGGGCCGCCTTCCGTAAGGTCGGCGCTTGGTGGCATGTATTAGCTCTAGAAATTACCCACGTTATCCATGTAGGGCATCGTTCCCAGGAACCAGACTGATTTCAATGAGCCATCGCCAAAGGTTTTTTTGCAGTTTTCGCTTGATACAAGATTGACTTACACATGCATGCTTATCTTGAGACAAGATATGACTACCGGCAGGATCAACCAGGTAGATAGATCCGGAGATCTCAGGCGGCGATTGACCGAGGGCGCCGACGCCTCATGTGTTCTAGTTGCCAAAGTGAGCATAGGTTCAATGGGCCCCTGTACGCTCCTAGGCGAGTGGGGCCAGTGACCTCTCGACCCCTAACCAGCATTCCGACTCCGCGGGTATTATTCAGAGGTATCCCCGCTCTTTCTCGCACCACGCACATCAAGTGCGCCCACGCTGAGACTCTCGGCGAGGGCGCTTTCAAGAGACTCGCTCCTCTATGGGATCGGCCTGGATGTAGTATGACATGACGTTTTATGCCGTGGATGCCGGTCGAGGAGACGGGGCGTCCGGGCTGCTTGTGCTAACAGGCGGGTGTAGCACAACGCTCTCTCTCCCGTCAATTACTGTGCCAAATTTTGTTGGCTTGCTGGTTAGTAGGTATCGGCGGCCCTATCACCCCAAACACGCACTAACGCGCTCCAGAGCGGGACCGCTCAACGCCACTGTATACCTATAGCAGTAGTAAAATATATAGGTATTACTATTGTATAGTATTCGGTACATATTATGACATTCGAGCCGAGTCTAGCTTTCAGAGGAGACAACCCCTTTTATCTATATACGTTCTGGTTCCCGAACCAGGCCCCAAGCCGTACAGGCCGGCTTTCTTTTTTGCCCTCTGCGCATGATACATTTTTGTTACACAACCCCAAAATGTAACCGCTACCGAAAGCGTCCCCTGATTTCAAAATCCAGATTCGCAACATACGAACCCGCTCCATTTTTAGCCTATCTCAGCGGAGACCGCCTCGGTTAAAAATCCCCACTATAGATGGGGAAAACGGAACGTCTGCCCCGCCTCAAAAATGGTGGGGCCCAAAATACACTACCACATCTCAGCCCAAAACACGCCCCGGGCCGGTCCGGGCAAAAACCCGACCCGATGGGCCCGTGCTGGGGAGCATATCACTATAGTATACGTTCTGGTCCCCGGCAGTTGGGCGCACAAATGGCACCTTCGTTTTACCGCGTCAATAACTGAACCACATACCACCGGCGTGGGTCTGCGATCAGAAAACCGGCAAGGCGGGACACTTTACTTATGCAGAGGTTATGTCATGGCACCATCACGCCATCTTTCCCCTTTAGGTAGCATTTGCCGGAGGAAACCGACACAAGGGCCAACAAATTAGTCGGCAAGCTACGGGAATTCCCTGCCGGACAGTAGTTGGAGACACCGGCTACATAGCAGGGCCACGGCAGGGACATTCACTTACAGGGCAACGGCAGCGACATTCTTTCTGGTCGGGCCACGGCAGTGATATTCACTTAGCAGGCCCACGGCCAGCGAAATTTCTTATCTGGTCGGGCCACGGCAGTGATATTCACTTAGCAGGTTTCACACGGCCAGCGACATTTCTTATCTGGTCGTGCCACGGCAGTGATATTCACTTGCAGGCGGCAACGGCAGGCGACATTCTTATTCGGGTCGCCAGGGCCACGGCAGTGATATTCACCTAGCAGGGCCCGGCAGCGAAACTTTCTATCTGGTAGGGCCACGGCAGCAAATTACTTAGCAGGTCCAAGGCTAGCGACAATTCTTATCTGGTTCGGGCCACGGCAGTGATATTCACTTAGAGGGCCAAGGCAGCGACATTTTTATCTTGTCGGGCCACGTGCAGTGATATTTCACCTGCAGGGCCACGGCCAGGAGACATTTCTGATTGGTCGGGCCACGGCGTGATATTCACTAGCAGGGCCACCGGGCAAGAGACATTTCTTATCTGGTCGGGCCACGGCCAGCAGTGATATTCACTTAGCTGGGCCACGGCAGCGACATTTCTCATCTGGCCGGGCCACGGCAGGGATATTCCAATTAGCAGGGCCCATCTGGACAGCGACATTTCTTATCTGCCGTGGCCCGGCAGTGCATTCATTAAGCAGGGCCCAGGCGGCACACGGCTTATCTAGCCGGCCACGGCAGGGATATTAACTTAGCCGGGACCACGGCAGGCACACTTCTAATCTAGCCGGGCCACGGGCAGTTGCATCACTTAGCAGGCCACGGAGGCACATTCTTATCTAGCGGGCCAAGGCAGGGATATTCACTTAGCCGGGGCCACGGCAGGCAAACTTCTTATTTCGCGGGCCACGGAAGCGCCAGTTTCCACCAAGCCAGGCCACGCAAGCGCCATTTTCCACCAAGCCGGGCCCCACGGCAGACAGTGCCGGCGGTGTGCGGTTTGCAATAGTTGGGTTCATTTCTTTCGCTCACCGTAGGGGCAGATTTCTTGGCAACACAAATGCATAATAGGGCAGTCACGTCCGCAAACAAAATTCACATAAACAGCCTGGCGCGCACCTCCGGGAGTGGCCAGCGCCAATCAACAAGGCCATCTCCCCTTACCCATAACATAACGCGCGACGACAGATATGTAGGTGCGTGTTCTTGGGCACTAACAGCGGACGACGCGCGTGGTTGCGCAACACAAGGATGGCGCGAGAGGAGAGTGTGAGAGAAATGGGGTTCGCTGGCTGGGCCTATTAATAACAAGCCGCGATTCCGCTCTGGGTTATTTTCTTATTCAGTCTGTGGTATTACATAGTTACCAGACATAAAATATTTTGTCGGTAGTTTGTGGTATGTGATCTTATCATTGGCATATAAAGTGTGGTACATTTTCAAGTACATCCCGCACACGACCCGCGCCCATGTAAGACTATAACACCAAGGTTCCTCTGGGCCCGCAACTTCTCATTGGCACCCTGTACCATTGTGGCCTCGGTGCAGCTTTTTGTTATTACTGTGGTATTATTGTAGTATAAGATGAGTTACTCCAATTTGGGTTACAGTTATTGAATTGATTTATCTTAACTACTAAGAAACGCCACAATACAGCTGTTAGAGATAACATGTTTAGCGACTACTTTGCTCTTTCCCAGTCTAGGAAAGCCCAAAAAGGCAGTTATCTTCCAAAAGTGCTTTTCAATGTAATTCGGCGAACGTAAGGGTTAATCGCTCAAAAAACACAACTTTGCACAACTGAATCTCACACGCTCTCACAGAGACAGCAATCGACGTTCATGTGAATGCATACTGCAACTTCGGACAAAAATTCATACCTGTTTTTTTTCTTTTTTTCCTCCACGGCAACGAAACTTCAACTAGCCGGGCCACGGCAGCGAAACGGTTTTTACAAAGTAGGGCCACGGCAGCGCGATTTTCCCAAGTAGGGCCACGGCAGCGAAACGGTTTTTACAAGGAGGGCCACGGCAGCGGGATTTTCCAAGTAGGGCCACGGCAGCGCGATTTTCCCAAGTAGGGCCACGGCAGCCACTTTTCCCAAGTAGGGCCACGGCAGCGCGATTTTCCCAAGTAGGGCCACGGCAGCCACTTTTCCCAAGTAGGGCCACGGCAGGTTAAGTGGTGGGAGCAAGTCGCATCATTCTGGTATGTTATGTACCACAGTATAGTATACAAATCGCACAAGTGCAGGATACATCACGTGGCAGGGCCAAAGCTACTACCCAGCCGGGCCACGCAAGGTGCTGGCAAGAGGTTTGATTTTTTTTACAAGTGTACCTAACCGGGCCACGGCAGCAACCAACTCCGTATCATTTCAAGTTGACCAGTGCCGGGCCACGGCAGCAACCAACTCCGTATCATATCAAGTTGACCAGTGCCAGAAAGCAAAGGCCAACAAGGGTGGGCCGGCCGGGCGAACGCCCCGGCACAACTCCCCCCACGCACTCGACATGTTGGAACAAAGTAAAAGCACGCCTCCGACGTGGCAGGGCCACGGCAGGCCGGGCAATGCCACTAAGCGTCGGAGGCCGGCCGGTCCAGGCACTCACGCCCGTCTTGTTGCGGGCAAGTTACACCGGAGCTTGCTTGTGCGTCAGCGGCCATGCCCTGCCGCTGCAGAGCAAACGAGCACGGCCGCTGCCGGAGCTTCGCCCGTCTGTTGCGGGAAATCCCTCGGATCTGTAAGGCTTAGTTTCAGCAGATCGCCAGAGAAGAGGACTGCTCTACTGGGCACGACACCTCGATCCATACCAAGTCGTTGCAAGTGATTTGCGTTCCTATCCAAGGCGGACCTTGAGCCGCGGGGAAACAGCGGACAGTTGGGGCTACCGCCGCTGCGTCCCAGGTTCGCCAACACGGGACCTCTACCTCGAAAGGGGTGCGCGTAGAGCCCCGGGCCTACTCGCTTAGAGGAACGCCGGTGGTGTCGACGCGTACCAGCTGGGATTCTGGAGGGTGAATTTCAATCTTAAGAGGCTTTCAGCCGTAATCCCTAAGATGGTAGCTTCGCCCCACTGTCCTCTCGAACAAGCACGTGTACAACGGTCTGAATCTGCGGCTCCTCTCGTTAGAGCAGTATTGCCGTAACGCCGACCTGTAATCAGTAGTGTAAAAATAAACCTGTACACGACGGTCTAAACCCAGGCTCACGTCCCTATTAGTGGAAGTGAACAATCCAACGCTTGGGAATTCTGATTCACAATGATAGGAAGAGCCGACTCATCGAAGGATCAAAACGCAACGTCGATATGACGCTTGGCTGCCACAAGCAGTTATCCTGTGGTAACTTTTCGACACTTTGCTTCAAACTCCGAAAGTAAAAAGGATCGTTAGGCCACTCTTT
This sequence comes from Ophioderma brevispina, assembly GCA_023653785.1. NCBI lineage: Eukaryota > Metazoa > Echinodermata > Ophiuroidea > Amphilepidida > Ophiodermatidae > Ophioderma > Ophioderma brevispina. Next base: position 6,282 of record JAMKCH010050722.1, read on the forward strand.
CACGGTCTGTATTCATACTGAAATCAAAATCAAGCCAGCATTTGCCCTTCTGCTCTACGCGAGGATTCCGTCCTCGCTGAGCTGGCCTTAGGACACCTGCGTACAAATTTGAAAAGATGATACCCCCAGTCAACTCCCCGCCTGACGATGTAGTCGGGAAAAGGGCGGGTCGCACCCAACCCGGAGGCCGGGTGCTTAGCGCAAGAAGCCTGGACCCACGCGGGGCCCGTTTCACGTCTCACAGAATAAGTAAAGAATGAATCGATGAGAGTAGTGGTATTTCACCGTACGGCCAGGCCTCCCACCTATTCTACACCCCTCATGTCTCTTAACAAGACCAGACTAGAGTCAAAGCAAAAAGGGTTTTTCTTTCCCCGCTGATTCTTGCCAGCACGTTCCACCTTGGCTGTTGGTTGTCGATAGATAGGAAGATAGGGACAGTGGGGAATCTCGTTATATCCAGTCATGCGCGTCACTAATTAGATGACGAGGCAGGAATTTGGTACCTAAGAGAGTCAAGTTACTCCCGCCGTTTACCAGCGCTCATTGAATTTCTTCACTTTGAAATTCAGAGCACTGGGCAGAAATCACATTGCGTCAACGCCCGTGTTGCGGACATCGCAATGCTATGTTTAATTAGGACAGTCGGATTCCCTTGCGTCCCGTACCAGTCTGAGCAGGCTGTTTGGCGCCGGCGAGGCGACAACCGCGAGGTGCCGCGCAGCCAGGGACGGTCACGAGCCGGGACCAATGACAAAGTCGGGTTCGCCAGTATCAGAAGGCCGACAGCCAACCATCGACCGGATCGACCCGTCAAGCTGGGGCTCCGTGCCTGCTTCACAGCACCTGCCCGGCCGAACCCAGTCTAGGAGCCAATCTTTCCCGAACGTACGGATCAGGGCTTGCCAACTTCCCTTACCTACATTGTTCTACTGATTGACCAGAGGCGGTTCACCTTGGAGCAATGCCTTGCGGTTATGGGTACGACCTGAGGCGAGAGGCCACGCTCGTTCCCCCGGATTTTCAGGAACGCCTAGTGCACACCGGAAGCCGCTCCAGACGCGCGGCGCTGACGGGCCGCGGTCCCTATTCTCCGATCAGTCGGTTTCAGGAAAACCCGCCCCTTACAAAGAAAAGACGACACTTTACCGGGGCTACGGCCCCAGCGTCTCCGGGCTCAATAGCTTCGATATGACCACCCAAAATGAGGCGGCTCCCTTCAGGTCGGGAATATTGGACCCGATTCCCTTTCGGCCAGGGCGGCAGCAAAACCCACGCGAAGCGGCGCGCGCCGCAGCTCAGAGCGGAACTTCCCTAGGCCTTAGGCTCGACTGACCCATGTGCAACGGCTTGTCACACATGGAAACCTTCTCCACGACTCGGCCCCTCAAGGGGCTCGCACTGAGTATTTGCTACTACCACCAAGATATGCGCCGGTGGCGGCTCGCCGGCAATCTCGGCCGTCGCTTCGTTGCTCACCACCGGTCCTACTACTCGCCGGGGCGTACTGCACTGCCGCGGACGGCCCGGTATGAGCGTCACGCTCAGCGCCATCCACTTTCAGGGCTAGTTGATTCGGCAGGTGAGTTGGTACACACTCCTTAGGAGCGGATCCGACTTCCCATGGCCACCGTTCCTGGCTGTCTAGATCAACACACCTTTTTCTGGGGTCTGATGATCGACGGAGCGGGAAGTGAGGCGCTCTAACCGGGCGGACGTTTCATCCCTCAGCGCCATTCCTGCTTACCAGAGTGGCCACTGGGCTGCCGCAATTCAATCTGTTGTCCGGCTCCAATCAGCGATCGGACTTCATACAATTTAAAGTTTGAGAATAGGTTGGGTCGTTTTCGCGGCACCAGACCTCTAATCATTCGCGTTACCAGTAAATTGTTTTCAATGAGCGCCAGCTATCCTGAGGTAAACTTCGGAGGGAACCAGCTACTAGATGGTTCGGTTAGTCTTTCGCCCCTATACCCAAGTCGGGCGATCGATTTGCACGTCATAATCGCTGCGGACTCTCCACCCGAGTTACTCTGGTTCCATCCTGCTCGGGCATGTTTCACACCCATCTTTCGGTCCTAGCGTAACAAAAACAAACGGGCCCCCCCTCGTCCTCCGCCTCACCGAGCAAAGCGGACGAGACGGGGCGGTGTTGCGCCTCGCCCAAAGACGAGGATCCCACTCGGACGCCTACCCGTCCTTTACTTTCATTGCGTCCTAGGGGGCTTCGTATACGCCCTTCGCTTGCTGCCCTTAGACTTTTTTTCCTTTGGGTCGGGTTTCAAGACGGGTCGAAAAGGCGCCCGGCCAAGTTTGGCAGACCCTTGCACCGTTAGAGCGATCCATCCTTTCTCGACCGCCGAGCAGCGGGCACTGAGGACAGTCCCCGTATAAACGCCGCACGAGCGGGATCTGTCGGCTCCGCCCTACCCGAAGGCCCGATCAGGCGCGGAACGTGGTCATCTTTCCTCTACCTTGCGACCGTGCGGACGGCGATACTATACTTTCTCATTCCGACCCCGCGAGCCCGTATGAGGTACCTACCTCCTTCGCCGCTGTCCAACGGCCGATCAACGGTCGTCGCCAACCCCAAAGGCGCGGGAGAAATGCGCGCGGCGGGCGACAGCATTAACCACCCCGTCAGGGTTCCCGAGGGGAGTCCGCCGAGGAACGGAGCGCCGAAGCCTCCCCTTGCGCTGAATTCCCGGCCACAGTATGCGGGCCCTCCGTTTACTTCTCGGCATCTTCACGTCCTATTGAATTCTCTCTTCAAAGTTCTTTTCATCTTTCCCTCATGGTACTTGTCATCTATCCGGTCTCGTGCCTAGTATTTCGCCTTGGATGGAGTTTTTACCACCCGTACTTTGGCTGCATTCCAAAAACACCCGACCTTGAAGCCTATGGCCACCGGCGACGGGCGCCTCCGGGGGCCTAACAACCCTCTATGGGATGATAGCTCCTTCACAAGGACGTCGGCTCCTCGTCCCCGGTCAGGCCAACGGGCTTCCTTACTCCACCATTTCCCGCACGCCACTGGACGCGGGGATTCGGCGATGGGCTCTTCTCTTCCCTCTTCACTCGCCTCTACTGAGGTAATCCTGGTTAGTTTCTTTCCCCGCTTAGGAATATGCTTAAATGCAGCGGGTGATCTCGCTCGATCTGAGGTCGATTCATAAAGACATTGAGAACGTTAGGTGTCGGTTCCTCGAGCAAGCGACGGGCGGCGCCGGCACACGCCAGGATCGCTTTTCAAGCCTAAGCGCCTCGGAACCTTTGGGGCGGCACATTACCTTCACCACCGCAGAGCTTTCCAGGCGGTTCTGATTGTGGTATTTTACCGGTCAGAACAGCTTGCGGATTTCCCCTTGGTTTCCGCTCACAACCCCACCCACCCCGGACCGTCCGGCCGCGCCTGTCGGCACGGGACACAGACAGGTTGTGGAGAGGGTTTGCCGCTTTCTAATGGACTCCTTTAAAGCTCGCTCTAGTGTACTCGCTCCGCTCCCCCTTGCACGGGCTCAATATTATTACGGATCGGTTGCCTTCGTATCCCCGTATGGCGTGGCACCGCATACGCGATTTCACGTATTGTTACGACCCTCGACGAACGATGTCCGTGCCACGGGGGCCCGGACCTCCATGTGCGTTCAAAATGCCAATGATCAATGTGTTCTTCCATTCACATTGCTTTCCCCGCAGCTGGCTGCGTTCTTCATCGGCGCACGAGCCGAGCGATCCACCACCGAGAATTGTCTTAAGTGTTTTTCCGAGGGCTTTGGTTTTTATCAAACCTGTCATGGTAAAAAGAATAAGTCAGGCGGTCTCGACACAATGACCGAGCGGCCGGCCCGAGGCTCTTTTTAGCCCAAACGCCGCGACGCTCACCGGTGGAGCTTGCCTTTAAAACTTAAAACTGCCCTTTGTTACGCCGATCCCCCCAGTCTGCGGTCCTCCTCATAGGGTCCTGTGGGCCCGGGGCGTGGTTACCCTGTGCCGGTCAAGATTG
>JAMKCH010050723.1:0-17224 GCA_023653785.1 Ophioderma brevispina
CTAAGAGATACCTACTTTCAGCAGTTGGAAAATAGGGTTCAGAGACCGAAAGAAACCTATGCTGAACTCGGTAGGAACATCAAAGAACTAGTGAGGTATGCACACCAGGGTAGTGCAAGCAGTAGGGAGTATATGTCTGTTATGCACTTTCAGAGGGCAGTTAGTGATGAGGAGACGAGACAGGAACTATTTTTGAGGAAGCCAAAAACGGTCAATGAGGCAGTTGCAGTAGCTAACTTTGTGGTCGAACTACGAGAACCGAGTGGCTTAAAAGAATTGGTAGATGAACAGAAATGTGTTTCGAGGTCAGAAGAGTCCGACTCGAGTGCACCCTTCCTGAACAAAGGTCCGAAGGACCGTATGAGTGACAAGTGGAGACTAGAAGCCACAAAGAGGTCGACATCAATAGCAGGGAATGAGAAGAACAAGCGTAGACCGCAAAGGAAGAGTAAAATAGGGTGCAGATATTGTAAAGAGGAAGGCCACTTCGTGCGCAGTTGCCCTACGATCAAACGCAAGAATGAGAAGCTTATGGTCCAAAGGCTGTGTGGAAAAGAGGGCAATAACAAAGAACCTATTCATCGCAAGAAAGAGCCTGAGGGAGGCAGTTCATATGACAGGTGTCACGAAAGAGAGGAGAGTTCTTCACGGAATCGTTATCAAAAAGAGCAGAGCCCGTCTGGAAAGTGTCAGGAGAGTTTGTCCGAGAACCGTCATGAAGAAGAGGGGATTTCGTCCAAGGAGTGTCATGAAAACGGGGACAGTACATCAGGGAAGTTAGCTGTTCCAAAAGAGATTTTGAAGGATATAGCGGTATTGCAAGATGACTACAATTGGGTGCACGACAAACTAGTTACTGCTTTCAAAGCAATTAACAACATGTCCACACTTGTTCAGGCTGTGACAAAGGATAGGTCGGACGTGATTATTGCAAAGTCCGAGTTCATTTCTGGTGATGTTGTGCACTGTGATGTGGAGAATGCGGAAGGGTCGGCCGCAGTGGGAATCTAAGATGTTGACAAGTATATATTTGCTTTAACTTGTGCTCTTTTGGTCTTAATCTGGAGTTGTGGTGAATAGGTGTCTTTTGCGAGGTCGAAAGTTAAGAAGTTGAATTGTGAAGTATTGATGGTATGCTGTGCAAACGAATCGAATTGCGAGGGCACACGTGTTGAACATTCGACTTGCAATGACTACAGGGATTGGGGATGGTACCGCAAAGGTCCTGCTGATCAACATTAGATCTGGAAAGTTGTTGCTTGGCTTGGGTTATGCCAGCGAGCCCGCATTGGAGCGTGAGTGGATTGTGATGACGATGTAGTCCAATAATCAACGGGTTCCACTTCTCACTTTGAGAGATTTTAAAATTCGACTGGAGTGAAAAGGTGCCACTGATCCATGGCTAGTAATGACATAGGGCAGCAGGTTTTAATGGTAGATAATATGTTTCGTTGAGTTTGTAGATTAGTTGTTTCAAAGTTTTCTTGTGTTAAAATGTTGAATTTGTAATGGAGAAGACTGGGTTTCATTACAGAGGATGGATTGTCAAGAGGGGTGTTTTGATAATATAGACTTGGGCAATTTAGACTCAGTAGATTGATGGTAGGAAAAGGAGTGCTTAGGAGGAAACGAAGGGATTGAAATCGGCTAGATTAAGGTCAGAGCGTTGCATTTCAAATAAGGATTCAAGAGTGTTAATCAGTGGGCAAAAGGCCAGTGAATAAGCTGTGACTGTCAAGGACATCAAAGACTACCTAATAGAATGGAGAGAAGTACGTGAAACACATGTGCAAGAAGAGGAAACCTAAACAGAAACTTCTCCTATATATGGAGGAGAGGAGAAGGAGGTGGGAGTTTGGGCACTTACGAGGCTGGACATTGGAGCAACGACAAAATAGGTAGCGTGTAGATTTGGAGTACGCGTATCACTGAAGTGAGGAATGACGTTCAAGAGACTTCATCATGAGTACCTGTCAGCGTGGTGGCGGAGCAGTGTTGTAATGTTGCTGAACAAGAGATGATATGCAGATGTGGAGTACACAAGTATCATTGAAGTGAAAAAAACGAGGTTCAAGAGAGTTCAGTTGTGAGTGCGTGTCAGTGTGATGAGAAGGAGTTGTAGGGTGCGTAAGGGTGAAATAACCGAGTGAGTCTCACTACACGGCATCTTGGTATGATCTGAATGCGTGTGATGTCTGGATCAATATCGGCTGAGGATTACGGCTTTGGTACTTGCAAATATGGGATTGCCTGGTAGAGGATATTTAGGTGCATCTGACCTTGACGGCTAACTTAGTGTACTGAGCGATGAGATTTAGTAACGACACCAGACATTGTTCCCACTCTTACAATTGACAAGAGCCAACGATCCCCAATATAGATGCTCTGCGACTACGAGTATTCGACGACGACGACGACGACGAGTTTTCTACCTCTTGACTCCTGACTACTTTGGTACGCACCATGATGGATTACGACGTGGGCATCGATGGACGAAATGCACCAACCAGTGGACCCAACAGGATCGGTCCAGCTACCAGAAACGACGGTTACCAGTGCGGTGGCGACTCAGGCGGAGGCGTCATAGTTAGATATTTGCCTTCAGAATGTGTAAAACGATGGTGTGGTTTGGAATAGTTTATCTGGGTAGGGGCCCCTCGTTTAATTTTGTATAATGACCCATGTAATGTTGATTGTATAAGGGCCCGCGTGCATTGTATAAAGAGTAGAAGGTTGTATAAGAAGTCCAAATGGTCCAAGTATATATGTATAAGTGGGGCGTAGGAATAGAAACATATTCCAATTTCATTTAGGTTCGGTTGTCGCTGATTTTTGCGGAGTCAAAAGCTGGGTGGGGGGCTGTGTAATGGGGACATGTTCTACTATTTTAAAAAATTAATAAGATAATAATAAAAACACAACAACAAACCAAAAAAGTAAAATAATAAAACAAACAAACACCAGCAGGTTTAGTTTTTATGAATGAATACTACTACGCTGACGTCACATTCAGCATAATTAGGTATAATGTCATTTTGTGTCATGCGCGCTAACTTGCGCACGGTGTGGTCCCCGCTGTTTTGACAATAATTTCCCGGGACACCGAAGGTACGGCATCTCCATTCAGGCATCCGGTAAAACCTTGCCAATTGCACTTGATTGGTTATCCAAATTCATTAATCTATAATTTACATAGTTAAATAATCGTTATAGATCACTTCTAGCTAGTCATGGTTTTCATATTTGTACCGGTGGATTTCATATTTTCGATGTAAAATTGACATGAATGTGTGCTTGATTTTGTGTGTGAGTAGTCACCGTATACAGTGACATGAAATGTTCAGAAAAATTTCAGAAATCCACTTCAAGTTTGCCGATTTATTTAGATCTAAATTGTTCGATTCATGTCACACAATCAAGTTATATTGTCCGCTAGAGTGTCTAGATTGCCTCATGAGCTTCTTTTTCTAATATTCAATTTATATCGGGTGCAGTTGACACATATAAATCTGTAGTTGTAAGTTTGTTGTTTGGATGAAAATCATGTCAAAAATGCGACGCGCGTATATTGCATAGGCAAAATGTTGTGTTTTCCGAGTGCGCAAGCCGAGATTATCCACAAGTATTTTCATCTATTTTGACTTCCAATCCCTCAAATCAGTTAATGGTTAGGACCGCTAGGATGTCGAGATTTGCATGATATAATTAAGTTTTGGTCTGGAATGGTCGCAAGGTTCGAATAACTTTGAGATTAAAAATTAGGTCCCAAATTGCCATGCGTATTAAGCGCCGTGCGTGAGATTGCCGTTGTATGCTTGTATTGTTAGTGTCAGCGCAATTTCTTGTTCTTCAGGGCATTGCGCGTAAAAACAATTTGCATATTAGGTGCACGCATGAGCAGTGCTGTGTATAGGGAGTATTCAATTATATGTTCGATTGCCATGCGCTCAGGATAGTGAAGTAGATAAGTCCCTATTTCACCAAGATCTTGCACTTCTGGACAAAAGCATGAAACTTGGCACAAACCTTCCTGGGGTATGTAAATCAATTCAGAAGGGGTGCCCAAAAATTCGACAACGACAAAATGAACGTCAAGGGCCACTGCCCCCTTTTTTATACATATTTCGTAGTGAATGTTAAACTCATTACTTTCAATCATCATATCAAAATTTTGGTATCAAATAAGCTTGAGACATGTAGATGCTAACATTATATAAATATTTGCATATTTGGTAAGCAGAGGTCAGTGTGGGGTCATTAAAGGCATACGATACCATTGTCAGTAAGTGTGGCTGATAACCGTAGTTAGGGCTTGGTGTCCAAGTGTCAAAATCAAAATGTGATCTCCCATTGGTCACTCTATGGGTGATGTTGTGAAAATTTGTGAGAAGCACCACAACTACTTTAACTGCAATAATAATGTCCATGACCACGCCCCTTGTATTATTAGTAAATGGCACACATTAATCCCGTCCTTGAGGGTTCATGTTTAAATTGCCTTTTAAATTATACAATTATATCACCTTCATTATTTTCAGGTTATTGATAGGCCAGTCCAAATTAAGAAAACATATGACTAAGACTAATTGCAACATATTTATTTCTCCAGAATTGTATTGGACAACCTTTAAGAACACGTAAAATCAAAATTTTACCAAAATCAAAGTCGTAGAATATTAATGGGGGCACGGTTTATACACAGTCCAAAATATTGAAATGGGAAATGGTCGAAATGACCGAAAACGTATGTTCAAACATCGCCCTTTCAAGGCTTACGGTCAAGGTCACAATTGGGGGGTAAATTTAGATTTCCCGTTTGTTTTATAAATATTTTGGGCTACTGGTATATGATCCCAAAAAATACGGTGCCCATATGATTTTGTTGCATAATTAGAATGCAAATTGTGACTGTGGCTATTGAGGTCACTAACTATAACTCTAATTCTATAATATTGCACCGTCAAACTAATAAATCTATTCCATTTAGTATCTCCGTGTGGACCAAAGAACAAAGTTTAAAACCATTTTTGGAGCAAATTGGACCATTTTAACCCAGGATACCTGAAACTGTTATGTTCCTATTGTAATAAAATATAGATCACAGATACTGTGGAACTATACCTTATTAATTCGAACAATTACAACAATTTTTTATATTTTCCCCCTTTACAAACCTTGACCCCTTATTCCTACCTATTCCACAGAGTAGCTTTTTGTTTAATTCGTATTTTAGTCATTTTGCAGTCTATGAACACTAAACTATATCCCCGAATGTTTATATATTTGCCGTTTGATGTACACGCGGATGAAATATTGTAGGAAAAAAGAGGGAAGAAAGAAACGGGGAGAGAGGGGATGGCATAAGATATAGAAAAATGTGGTGAGAGAATCGACGATAGGAATAAATGGAGTAGGTGGAGCACGCATCAACAGACGATAGGAGCGGAAGAGATGTATTGGGAAAAAGATGATGGGGCAGGTATTGAGAAGAGGATTCCGAGGGGAGTTAGTAAGTGGTAAGGTATGGCTGTAATACGTCTTTGTGAAAAGCTGCTTGTTTAATTGTTAAGTTTAATACTACTTATTAAAGCATGAGTATTGCACTAGAGTTATAACAATAGGTCCATACGTGGTTAATATTTGTACCAGGTTGATGGTTGCCGATTTCAGCAATCTGGTCATTGGGACAAGGGAGCTTTGGGAAATAGCTTAAAATTGTCTTCAAAATCATGTTAAATGGCGCAGGCATTCCATCTTAACTTTTTCCTGCAAAAACCAAACAAATAATTGAAATACCCATCAAAACATTTAAAAGGAAAACTGAATAAAAAATATAAAATAAATAATTTTTTACACCTGAAATTAATAACGATTTTCACAAAAGTAATGGTGGATCTTGTTTGGCCAACATGTCTTGGGTAAGAAGCAGGTATTGCCGTGTTTTGAATTCACTTCTGAAAGCTGGCACATGACCAGGACTGGCGCAACCATCAATCTCAGCACTTTATCTTGGGCAACGCTTGAACGGATGCTTTGCAGCTCACAACTCGTTTGATGGATCTTTTTTCTAGATTTTGAGACTGTACTTGATGTAACCTTGGTCAATGCAGTTTAAATTATTTCACCACCACCGACCGGTGTAGTGGTACAGCTGTCATTCGGAATACAATTGAAAAGACGAGAGAATTGGCTTTTGAGGAATGTAATATAACCGTATATGTTACAGCACTTTCAGTGCAATAAAGGCCCATCTTGAACAATGATGATAAAGAGCCCAACCTTCCAATACTGTATATCATTTCTTGATTTCCCATATAGTTCTTGATGTGTATGATGTGCGCTCAGGCTATCACCAAACATTCGTGCTATACACAGGGTGCTTGGGAGCACTAGCACCCTGGTTCTTTGCAGGAACCATATGGATTTCAATTCCCTGCATAAAATTGTTTCCTGAAATAGTCAAGGGCCTTTGAGACATTGTGGGTTATCAAAAAAGGCTATAGAAGTTTCCCGCATGCCCATCAAAAACTCCCAGCTCTTAGAGGCCCTGGTTGGATTGCTAGCTACTACTCAGGCTGTTGACAACTCCTGGAAGCTTTTGTAGACCTTGCTACCTGTAATATCCAAGTAAGTAGAAACTGCTGAACATATGTGCTGCAGGAAATTACCTCACTATTGCTTATGAATGCAAGTGGCTCCCACTCCGCCACAGATTTTTTTGCTCGGACTTTGGTGCCTTGTCTGGAAAGTATCCAGTGGACTTCGGACCCCGAACTCCTAATTATTCAGGTTATGAATTTTTGGCAATTGATTTGAAGTAGACTCCTGACAGAAGAATTTAACCTGAAAGTTAAATCCCAATCACCTTAAATTCCAACCCCCCCCCCCCCCCCCCCCCCCCCCCCCCCCCCCCCCCCCCCCGTGGACGTACACACAAAGTGTACTTTTTGAGTTACTTACTCATGTTTTAGTAACAGTCCCTTTTTGCAAAACTTTATTAGTTTTTTTTTAACAGATTCTGTACACACTAGGGCGATTCACTGAAGAACAAACAAGATAAAATCAAGCTGTCAGCTTTAGGGTTAATTTCCGATCTACCGTTGTGGACGTACGTTCCAGAAATGTTTCAATTTGTACATCCTCAACGACGAAATGTCATCATTTCTTATATGAACAAAGATTCTTAAAAAAGAACAAAATCAAAGAATTTATTACCACCTTTTCAAATTTTGAAATCCTCTGTTTTAAATGACATCACAAAGTAGTACAAGGTGTCTTGATAATGCCATGTTTGGGAAGTACGCACCAGCCAGTCACTTACTCATTTTTGAAGATCCAACAAAATCTAATTTTGTGTGACATTGAATATGCCCATTTTTTCTAACACTACATAGTCTTTACAATTAGATATGACACAAAATCGTATTGGGATGATTTTTATTTTTGTACAATGTCAAATTTTGTTTTGACAGATTACGGAACGGCCCTTTAGGTATGCACGCCATGTGGTGGAATTTGATACCAAATTTGTGTAAAATTTAATATCAAAGGACCTCAATGACCTTTAAGACCTTTAATGACCCCAAATGCTAAGATACCCTACTAAAAGATCTGTAAGACATTCTATGTTCAGCCTTTAAATTGATACCACACATGATAGGTTTCTGAGGAATTTCCATTTTGACACTAATTAAGCAATATGCAAATAAGGGGGCGGGGCATATGACGTCATTAATGAGTCCGATTTTGGGCCCCCCTTCTAAGTTTGCTTGTGCACCACAAGGGAATGTCTGTGCCAAGTTTCAGTGCTTTTGTCCAGAAGTGCCACGAGGAATTATGGTTATCTACTACACATGAGTAAAGCTGTGGTTTGATCAAATTTCGTGTAAATGATTGTGATTTAATGAGATAGCAAATATTTTTGTAATTAATTGGGATTTAATGTTGAGACGTGATGCTGGTAATTCATGTTTACAATTTTAATGGCATAGGGGCTAGTGAAAGCTTTGAAAGTACAACAGCTGAGATTCCTTTGATTAATATTGTTATTAGAATGATTCAAAATTGAGTATTCTGGCAACATACCTAAAGTGATGAATTGCTTTGAATACATGTTGTGCATGATTTAAAAAGATCTTATTGGTCATGTTTTGCAGATAAGCATAGGCGCCAAATTGTAATGATTATTTTAGGAAATTGTTATACCAGCTTGATATGGATTTTATTACTGGGAATTTATTATTTTAATCTTTTGAGTCAGGGGGTCGCATGCGCGGATCGCAGTACAGTTCATCGTTCGGATCGGCCGCCGACACTCTCTGAAGTTAGTTTTAGGGGAACCTTGTTAATTAGGGTAACAAAACAAAAACTGAGAACCGCAAAAAAAACAAACATAAACGAAATTCACCACAGGAAAGACTAAAAACACTCATAAGTTAAACAAACAAGACATGTGAAACACATCATAATGTCAAACACACAAGACAGAAAAAACCCCTCGAGACTTAAACTTACAATTACAACATACAAAACACTAATCTGCAAAAAACACAACAAAGACAAACCCTTATACATGCAAAACACCCAAACCAAATAAACAAAACACGAATGTACATCCACACACCCACAAAATACACACCCGCATCCACACACACACACCATAATACACACCCTCATCCTTCAACACACCCAACAAACACCCCATACTTTCAAACACCCACATACAAACCCTCATACTTTCAAACACCTACACATACACACTCATACACCCACACACCCACACATACACACCTCTACATCACACACCCAAACATACCCCTCATACTTCCACACATTACACAACCTCATACATCCACACACCCACCACATAAAACCCTCATAACATTCACACGCCCACACAACACACCCCATACTTTCCACAACCCACTCATAACACCATCATACACCACCACGTGCACACTTACACCAACTCTTACATGCACAACATTATTAATAACTCATCACAATGCACCACCCCTTACTTCCCCTTATTAGTATCGGTGTCCAAATTTAGAGATAGTTCTTTAAGGTCACGGTAGTATTACACCACAGGTTAGGTGATGAGCTGTCGAGAGTGTTTGAGGTCGATCACTCCATCGCAGTAGTATGGAATGCCACATGCAGATGTTCGAACTGGTAGCTGTATTGGTAAGGTAAGAGGGGGTGATTTTCACACCACTCCCCGGCTTGTAAATAAAATAATATTAATGTTCCCTTAAGTTAAGTATGGAAAACACGACCCACTATATCGCAAGTATTTAGTTACACAGGGCAGCGTCACTCGCAGAGCATTGAAAATGGTCGTGCACAAGAGGACAGCGCGCCATACACCGAGGCAGTGAGGTTGGTCGTGCCTATAGATACCGTCACTCGCCGGGCATTTCGAAAATGCGTCGTGACCAGAGAAGGATGGTCGTGCCCAGGGATCGCAGAGTACACCGGGGCATGAGGGTGGTCGTGACCCAGATTATAGCAGGTTATATAACAGGGACCGGCTTGTAGTGGTGTCAACAAATAACGTCGTGTAGGGGAATCCAGTGCACGAGGGTAAGTTAACAGGGTCAAGTGTTCCATTATTATAAGTCCTGTAGTTTTAATTGTAGATTGTATAATATGTATCTTGCTGTATTGTAGTGATCGCATGATAATGCTAAACCATTATCATGCTTATAACGGAATGCTCCCCAGCGGGTAGCGCGGGAGCCATGACAAATTTCAATTTTGACCATAAAAATTTTTCAACATCACTAGGCTTAAACCTAAGTTGTAAAAGTATGGAACTAAGTAGTACTTAAGGCGAGTTTGAAGTGTTTTAAACCACGTTTTCTATATTTACTCTTTCATAAGTTTCCCGGGACACCGAAGTGTGTAGTGATGAAGATGTAGCTATAGTTGTAAAAACCAATCCAAAAGTTGAAGCAAGTCTCAAGCTATGGTCTCATTCCGACTCCTAAAGTTGCAATGGTGGGTTCCGTCCTCACAAAACCCACATAGTATGGTGTCAGCCGCCGAGCACATAAACATTACGTGTGTACGTCAGCCAGTGGCGCGCGCGGAGTCCTGACACTACTTAGTGTGCAATTTCCACCAATGTCTTTAAAAATTGTTATTTTAACAGAGTGTGTCAAATTTCATCTGGTTTCCCCTTTAATAGCATGTCAGGTTTGTCAATCTGTTTGACCAAGTAAATTTCTCCGATTCTTCTTTATTTTGCTGAAATATGTTACCAATCTTATGACTGGCTTTCGGACCAGCTTTGGCCAACCTTTTTTTTTTCTTTATTGATAACTTCAAGTGAGTATCGATATAGTTATCTCTTGAGCCTCAACATCATTTAAACAGAAAGTTCCTCAAGGGACCATTCTAGTTGTGTCATCAGTAACTGCACTATTTTGTTACATCGTGTTCATTTAAAAGTTGTCAATGTATGTAACCATCTTTTTGATACTTAAAGCTAACAATTTTCACAGCTATACTAGATATAGAGTGCGAAAAGAAACCCTATCGTATACCTATTTGTACAGAAATGATTCTGACATCAGACTATTTCATTGAAACACAAGTATTAATATTGACGTAAAAAGCATTACCCAACGTCGAAATTGTTCCCCAACCCCCATTTTAATAAACCATTTTTTTTACTTTTCATATTTTTTTCCAGTGTCAACGCATTTTGAAAATCATTTAGTCGGAATCCACTCGGCAAAAAGGGGATGGCAAAGTTGGACATGGTCATGAAACGAATTTTGAATTTCAGATATGGTAAGATATGTTTGGATGCCCCAAAGTGCTGTGGTAAAATTATCTTTTCTTGTACGGCATAAGGTATTGTATGAAGTGGGTGTCAAAAATGCGAAATGAAAAAATCTCTATAAGAGGTATGAGGTGTAGGGGTTTCATAAAACAAATATCTATATAAGCGTTGTCATGTAACATAATGTTATTTAGAGTCTACCTTAAAACTGACAAAAATAATGCAAAAACGATAATAGGAACATTAACAGATGAAATGGAGATCAAGGTCCAAGTAGCATCTATAAGACGGGTTCGCATATTTTCACAAAATTTGAATTATTCGAGATAAACTGCTACAGGTTTGGCGATAAGATACTATTTCAATACTGTGTGTTGTTGTAGATCGTTAAAAGAGTGTAATGATTTACATTAAATGGAGATATATCATCAAATCCAGGGAATGACGAACTTTTGAATGGAAGGGCAAACGCGAAAATCTTCCCCAAAAAGTTGAATTCCTCTTTATAATCTTCTGGCTGGTAAGATATTACAAAAGTACAGGGTAAAGCCCCTGATTCAAAGTCTGTGCTTTCGGAGTCAACATTGGTCTCTACCAATAAAAAAAAAAAAAAATTACGGATGATAATGGTCCTAAAGCCGACTGGGACGGTCCAACCCTGATATTGACAAACGATGCGGTTATGGAAAATTTTGTCAAACGTAAAGCAGCTTTCGTATCCGAACATACCAGGCTGATTCAAAAAGAAGTTTACTCATTTTTAAAAGAATAGTGAAAAATATTTTTAAAAAATCAAAAAGAACTCACTGTACAGTATTATATTGAACAAAGAACAATTTCTGAAGTCTAAAAAAAAAGGAATTTGAATTGCACATGCCCCAAACCCAAGTTATGCTCACTTGAATAAAAATCAGCCTTTTCCTGACTGCACATCTGGGTTAACTTGCACAGTTTCTATTCTAGGCCCAATCAATTAGAAGCGTGAGCCAGACAGATCCATTGGTTCGCAAATTTTATTGTCAAATGAAGTTGAGTTTTATATCAAGAACCATAAATCAAATGATAATCAGTTCATCTTCCTATTCATAGGCATTGTAATACCATTTTATCGCAAACTCATCTGTTTCTATTTATTTATTTATTAGATCTTCTTTTTCCTGGGGAAACCCCTTCAGTGTAATCACTGTTTTTCAGGGGTGCACAGGGCGTCCAACATAATACAAAATAATTGGAATACAATACAATAGTTGACCAAGAAATACAGAAATTACTAAAGTTAACTACAATAATTAAGAAATAATTTTACATAGTAAAGTTAAACAGTCCAGCTGACTCAATATAAAAAATTGTATGCACCGTAAAATTATTTCGGTTCACGAATTGCAAAACATGCAATGATTGTTTTCTAAGAGAAGTCTACCTCTCGCAGATAAATATTCGATTATAATTTAAAATTGTCAGCATTTAGAATTTTGCTCTTGATGGATTGGGGGCTTTTGGTATAAAAAGAAAAAAATTCATTTTTTTGGCATTGAAAGTGCAAAAATGGAGACTTCTTGTTTCACGCATTAGTGATTGGTGTAAATAGCAACGGAAGACAAGTTACCCAGATGTGTTCAGTAGGAAAATTGGTGGTTTTATTTCAAATTAGTATAATTCGGATTTTGGCTGTGCAAATTGAAAATTCTTTTTTATTTAGACCTTCATAAATTGCTAATTTGGAGTGATTATTGATAGATACTTTTCAGGAGTTCCTTTAGATTTTTTACTAACCACGACAAAAATGAGTAAAACGTATTTTTGAATCAGCCTGTTAACGTACAGGAACTATCAAACAAAAACAGCCAGAAAGAAGAACTCGTACATGAAGCACAACCTATATGAGAGTGATGGTCATCTGCATACAAGACCCGCTTGTGCACAGCGAACATCTACTACAGGAGGAATATCCATAGATATGCACTTATTACAGCCTTCGCCTGGAAGAATAAGAAAAATGCAGCTACAAGACGGTTGGGTTGTTTTTGTCACCAAAGGCTCTCAAGTAATTGTGCCAAACCTTGTCAACTAAATGAGCAATCCTGAAGTACACTGATGGGTTAACCGGAAACAACAGTCATTTGCTGTACGCCCTCATAACAACCATCCAGATGAGATTGTCTCTCACTATTACCAGTACAGTTCCAGCCTATAATCTTCTGTACATCCTGGAGATTTCAATGCTAAGCTTGGGCCTGAAGACGCGTTGATTTTTCACAGTCCAACAGGAAAGGGGAGTACATGAGAGGATTTCATGAACAATTTCCCAAATCAAGCACAGTAGAACCTAGGGACTGTGGACACACAGTCGCCCAAATGGAGAAACTTTTCCAGCTGGGACTACATTTGTCAGAAAGAAGTTGTTAACAGCATTAAGAACGCAAGAGAGCCACAACAATTTTGAAAGCTGTAAAGTCTGATCATAGAATTGTCTCTTGTAGGTGCCGGATAAGTTAATCTCAGAGTAAACCCCATCCTAGAGATCCCATGAATACAATTTGACTGAGGACGGTAGTGGATTTCAAGCTTTGGCAAGCAGTATACTGAGCAGTTACATAACAGTTTCAACACTCTTGTTGAGAACTTGAAGATAAGAACCTCCAGCAGAGTGTATGATGCCCTCATTCAGCCAACAAAGAAAATTGCCACTGAGATGCTACCTAGAAGAAAGAAGAAGACTAGACCGCCACTTTGTGTTTAGCAAACACGGGTATATTTACATGTGCCACAGAGCATGTGGGACCTTAGATCTCTGTGGTCGAGATTCCCAAAAGTGGCATCAGAGGCCCCAGTGGCTATCAGTATACCAAGTTTGGGCTCGAGGCGTGTGGTTCTTGATTATGAGGGGCCCCTTACATTTACATTTGGCTTCCTGTAGCCCTTGAACTTTAACATTTGGATCGAGATCACCCAAAAACGCACATCAGGGGTAAGGGCCTATGTGGCGGCAAGATTGAGCCCTGAGGCCGCTGTGGTTCTGAGTTATGGGTATGGCCCCCTACATTTTAACGTTTGGCCCCCGGTAGCCTGAACGTCGACTCTGGGATGAGATACCCAAAAGGAACATTAAGGGGTACAAGGGCTATCAAGCATGCAGATTTGAAACAGAGGGGTGTTGTGGTTCTGGAGTTATGGGTGGCCCCCTACATTTTAACGTGTGGCCCCCGTAGCCTTGAACTTCGACATCTGGGATCGAGATACCCAAAAGGCACATCAGGGGAGGTCCGAGGGCTATAAGCCTGCAAAATTTGAGTTCCTGAGGCTGCTGTGGTTCTTGAGTAGGGGTGGCCCCCTACATTTTAACGTTTGGCCCCGTCGCCCTTGAACTGCGACCTCTGGGATCGGGATACCAAAAAGGCACATCAGGGGTGCAAGGCTATCAGCCTGCAAGATTTGAGCCCTGAGGCTGTTGTGGTTTTTGATTTATGGGTGGCCCCCTACATTTTAACGTTTGGCCCCCTGTAGCCCATGAACTTTGACCTCTGGGATTGAGACACCCAAAAGGCACATCAGGGGTCCAGGGCGATAAGCCTGCAAAATATGAGACCTGAGGCCTGCTGTGGTTCTTGAGTTATGGGGTCCCCTACATTTTAACGTTTGGCCCCCTGTGCCCTTTGAACTCCGACCGATCTGTGATCGAGATACAAAAAAGCACATCAGGGTTCCAAGGTCTATCAAAGCCTGCCAATTTGGGGGGCTCTGAGGCTACTATGGTTTCCTAGTTATAGGTGTCCCTATATTTTAGGCATTTGGCCCCCTGTGGCCCTTGGATGACCTTTGACCTCTGGGGGGTCGAGATACCGAAAAAGGCACATTGAGGGGCCCAGGGGCTATAAGCACCAGGTTTTGGGACCCGAGGGCTGGCTATGGTTCTTGAGTATGGAGTGTTCGTCTGTGTACGTCTTACGAAGAAGGCAGAAGAACAACTGGACGCCACAGTTGTGTTTAGCAAAACAATGTTGGTATATTCGATGTGACATGGAGCATGTGGACCTTAGATCTATGTGGTCGAGATGTGACTTAGAAAAACACAGGTTCACGCTTAACCGGTGGCTAGCTATATAGAGCGCAAACGGCCACCGGAGGACAATCAAACAAAATGCGGCATCAGTTTCTAGCGAGCAAAAAGGGCTTACGGCATGAAGTGTTATAGGGGGGGGGGGGGACCATTAAATGGGGGGGGGAAGGAGCTAAATAGTTCAGGACAAAACTCTCGTAATACTACAGTACTCCTTTAAAAAACAGCCGCCAACAGGTTTTAGGAGATATCTTGTGACTATTTGGACTTAGGTAATAAAAAAAGCGGCAAAATTAGTTAAGTTTACAAACCCAAATCGTAAGATACGGCGCCACCTATATCAGTACGCTGGTTATAGCAGAAGGGACGTAATGCATGATCTACTATGTGTTATAGTATAGGCGGTTTCAGGTTGAAACGTGGCAATAGTAGATGGATTGTGAGGCCGATCTGCGTTGATGGAACGGGCTTGTTTTGTTACTCAATCACGTCTGATGTCTTCTGCACAGCAAATTTAAGTTGGCTGAAAATATGCATTTGAAGGAAACTGTGCGCAAATCCGCTGGACCTATAAAATCACGATATGATCCCAATTGACCTTCCAACCGTGATTCAAATATATGGAACAATTAAGACAATGGTCATAGGCGAGGCTGCGCAGATGAGTGACGTCTCAGAGTGCCATTTCTTTTTGGAGAAATCGGAAGGACAGGAAAAAGAAGGAAATTCTAAAAAAGACAAGAAATAGCCGTGCTTCGCAAACGGCTAGGTAAAAACAGGTTCGCGCTTAACCGGGAGCTAGCTAGCATATATAGAGCCGCAAACGCACCGGAACCCTTTTTTTTTCAAATCAACAAATGCCGGCAAAACAGTTTCTAGGTCCATGGAGTGCTATGCATATTATATCGTTTTTGTTTTTTTTGTGGGTTTGCTGTGGGGGGGGAGGGACCAAATGGGGGGGCGGCACATCATAAAGGCTTCAGGGGTCCAAGGGTTATAAGCCTGCAAGATTTGAGCCATGAGGCCGCTGTGGTTTGAGTTTACGGGGGCCCCCTACATTTTAACGTTTGCCCCCCTGTAGCCCTTGAACTTTGACCTCTGGGAACGAGATACCAAAAAAGGCACTCAGGGGACCAAGGGCTATAGGCTGCACAATTTGGGCCCTGAGGCTACCGTGGCACTTGAGTTATAAAATGTCCTTCGATTTTAACATTTGGCCCCCTGTCGCCCTTGACCTTTGACCTCTTGGGTCGAGATACCCAAAAGGCACATTAATGGCCCAGGGGCTATAAAGCCTATTATGGTTGGGCCCCGAGGCTGCTTTGGTTCTTGAGTTATAGGAGTCCGTTTTAATCGTCTTAAGAAAAAAGGAAATCTAACAACACGAGAAGAAACTAAACAGTAGACGCCACAGTTATAGTTTAGCAAACACGGGTATATTCGATGTGGACATGAGCATGTTGGACCTTAGATCTCTGTTGTCGGATTCCCAAAAGATCGCATCAGAGGCCCAGGGGGTATCAGTATACCAAGTTGGGGCTCTGAGGCTGCTGTCGTTCTTGAGTATTTTTATGAGTGGCCCCTACAATTTAGCATTTTGCCCGGAGGGGAACCCACCTGTCTCAAAGGACATCCCTTGAACTTTAACATCTGGGATCGAGATATACCCCAAAACCACATCAGGGGTCAAGGGGCTATGTGCCTGCAAGATTGAGCCCCTGAGGCACGCTGTGGGGTTCTTGAGGTTATGGGTGGCCCCCCACATTTTAACGTTTGGCCCCCTGTCGCCCTTGAACTTCGACCTCCGGGATCGAGATACCCAAAAGGCACATCAGGGGTCCAAGGTCTATCCGCGCATTCCTGGCAAGATTTTACCCTGAGTGCTGTTGTGGTTGCTTTGAGTTATGGGTGTACCCCTAACATTGTACGTTTGGCCCTGTACCCTTGAACTTTAACTTCTGGGATCGAGATACCCCAAACGCACATCAGGGTTCCCAAGGGCTATAAGCCTGCAAAATATGAGCCCTGAGGCTGCTGTGGGTTCTTTTATGGGTGGTCCCTACATTTTAAAACGTTTGGCCCCCTGTAGCCCTTGAACTTCGACCTCTGTGATCGAGATACCCAAAAGTCAATCAGGGGTCCACGGGCTAATCAGCCTGCACATTTGGGCTCTGAGGCTACTATGGTTCTCTAGTTTATAGGTGTCCCTATATTTTAAAACATTTGGCCCCCTGTGGCCCTTGACCTTGACCTCTGGGTCGAGATACCCAACAGGCACATCAGGGGCCAGGGCTATAAGCCTACCAGGTTTGGGCCCCGGGCTTCATGTTCTTGAGTTATGAGTGTTCGTTGTAAAGCGTCTAAGAAGAGGAAGA